>JAYXIM010018248.1:0-145545 GCA_037575425.1 Anastrepha fraterculus | reverse complement strand
AATGATTAAAATCTTTTTGTTTTGTTTTAATATAAAATATTTTGGAAAATCATTTAATTGTTTTTGTTTAAAATCTTTGGAAAATATTGTTTTTTGGCATTTTTTGTCATATTTCCCTTTACTCATAACTTCTTTTTAACATAAAAAAAAGATTTTAATTAAAATTAAATTAAATTTAAAAATTTGAAAAAAATTTAAATTAAGTTAAATTAAAATTTAAAAAAATATATAATTTTTTCAAGAACCGTTGTTCTTCAAAAATAGCGAAAAACAATATTTTCCAAAAATTTTAACATAAAGAAGGATGAAATGGTTCCGAAACAAATTTGTTAGGGAACACATTAAAAAAATATGTTTATGTTTTTAAAAAATTAAAAAAAAATACTTAAAAAAATTTAATTAAAAATAAGAAAAAAATGAAATTAAATTCAAAATTAAAAAAAAATGTATTTTTTTCGCCACGAATAAAAAAAAATAATTTAAAAGCAGTAAACTTAAAAAACTTAAATTAAAAATAAGAAAAAATCTAAATTAAATTAAAAATTGAAAAAAAAAAATAATTTTTTTTCTTAACGTCAAAATTAAATTTATTTTTTATGTCAAAAAGAAGCTATCAGTGATGGAAAAAATGACAGAGAGAGTGTTTTCCAAAAATAACAAGAAACAATATTTTCCAAAATTTTAATAAAAAAAAATTAAAGGGTTCCGAAACAAATTTGTAAGGGGAACATATTAAAAATATATGTTTATGTTTTTAAAAAATTAAAAAAAAAATAATAATTTGAAAGCAGTAAACTTCAAAAAATTAAATTAAAAATGAGAAAAAAATTAAATTAAATTAAAAATTAAAAAAAAAATAATAATTTTTTTTCGTCACGTTAAAATTAAATTTCTTTTTTATGTCAAAATGAAGCTATCAGTGAGGGAAAAAATGACAGGGAGGGTGTTTTCCAAAAATAACATAAAACAATATTTTCCAAAAATTTTAACAAAAAACAATTAAATGGTTTCCAAAGGGATATTAAAAAAGCAAAATCTTAATTAATTTAAATTTAATTAAAAAAATAATTTTTTAAATATAAAAAATTAGTTTAAAATAAATTTAACTTTAGAAAACTTTATTTTTAAAAAATTTAATATAAATAATATTTTGTTATGTTAAAAAAAACGGAAAATATGTAATTTTATCCACTCTTTATCAATATTTTTTAAATCTTGAAACTATTGCATTTTTTCCAAAATGTTTTCACTTGGGTCACTTGACATGGAATCGCTTAGGTCCGAAACGGCATGTTGCGCTCTATGGAAGCAGCTCAATGTGGCTGACGGCTCCCTTCCCTTTCAATCCCACCCAACACATAATAAAGCCTTCTTGGTCGTTAATCTGGACATGGTGATCGAGTGGTGATTAAACGACGGTCTTGTTTGACTATTGTTTATTTATGTATTAATTTGTATTTATTTTATTGCAATAATCTACAGTACAAACTAGCTTGCAGACTAGACAAAAATGTAAAGAAAACAAAAAAAACAAAAAATTTAGCAATCAAAACACTAAAATACTTGTATTAGCAATTCACATACAATATTGAGCAGCTAAATTTGAAATTTCTACAAAATTAGATTCAGATAAAGCGAAATCAAGCTGTCCGGCAGCTAAGAGCAGCCTATCTACCCCCACTCAACCTTAAATTAACCTTACCCTTTGCTCATGCAAAGTGCGGAGGTAAAAATAACCTTCTTTTAATAGAAAGTGTTTATTTCTGCATATTTTTCTCGCAATATAAATCTAAAATGAACACTAAACATTTCAAAGTATTCTGCAGATATTCCATATGCAGGTGTTTAACAAAATTCCATATCAAAAAATATAATATAATATTTTTCCATCACGAAAATCATCAACACGAGGGTTGCCTTTTATTTGTTGTACCTTTTCGTGTGCTTTGCTGTAGTTCGATATTTTTATGGAAAAGCTTGGTATTTTTTAGCATAAACTTACATATAATTTTTTTACTTATGAGCTTTATTTCTTCTTTTTACAGTGAACTGAAAAATTCTTCTCGCCAATAAGATGGAATTAAATCTTGAAATCTTTCGTGCGATGATTTATTACGATTTTTGACGTGAGTTATCGAAACAGGAGTGCATTCAACTTATCAACTTATTTCGACTTTTGGTGTTGAAGCACTACAGTTAGTCACTGTGAAACGCTGGTACCACGAGTTCCGCACTGGCGTCGGTTTCGCCTAAACCTAAAACCTAAAACAGTCAATTCTAACTGCCAGACTGTAATTTATTTGACAGAAGTTTGCGGAGAATTAAAGAAAATAAACTGCCGAAGACGAAACAGACTGCCTTCACCAAGGTGCTCTCACGTATAGGCTTAAACAGGAGAGGTTTTGAGTACTCAAAAGATAAAATTAATGGGTCATTAACCTTACACAGCGGCCGACGTAGCCGAATGGGATGGTGCGTGACTAGCATTCGCAATTCAAAGAGAACGTAGGCGAGATTCGAACCTGAAAGACCAAAATGAAGAAAAAGTTTTTTTCTAATGGCGGCCGCCCCTCGGCAGGCAATGGCAAGCCTCCGAGTGTATTTCTACCATGAAAAAGTAGCTCATAAAAAAATATCTGCCGTTCGCAGTCAGTTTGAGACTGTAGGTCTCTACATTTGTGAAACAACATGCAGACGCACACCACAAACAGGAGGAGGAGCTCAACCAAACACACAAAAAGGGGTGTACACGCCAATTATATATAGTATAACCTTACACAGAGCTGTTTTGGCAACTTTGTTTTGTTTCCAACCATCAAAAATAAACGACGAGTTCAACGTTTTTCAAGGTCTAACGAGGCTATTAAAGCTTTTCCAAAAGCTTGTTTTGGAGGTATCCGCTTCTGAGTGGCAAAAGTGCTTTGAAAATTGGTTCAAGCAAATGCAGAAGGGACTTCCAAGGAGAATATATTAAAAATCAATAAAACCATTTTAACTATAACGGTAATTTTTAGTTTCATAGTTTTCATTATTGGACGCAAACAACGAAGGGCAACCCTCGTACGTAGTTAAATTATCTTAAATATGATTGAACTATTTACCTGTTCGGCCATAAATGTTTATTATGCATAGATATGTGGGTACATGAATGCAAGCATTTTTGACTTTACGTAAAATTTAAAAATAGACTGAGTGCACATAAGAAAAATTGCCAAATCTGTAGAACATTTGATTACATTTGGACGGCAAAAACCAATACACACACATACTTAAGTACATGCGTCTATATACGTAGCACATTGCCAAAACAGTAATGAGCACAAATGTTTGAGGTAAATCACCAATGATGAGCAGAGGGAGCCGTGTCCAAGAGGAGGTGGCGAACGCACATTCAAGTGTGAATTTATTTGCGTGCACGCAGCAGGTGCAAGCTAAGGAAGGAAACGCAGCCATCAGGCATATTTACACACAAGCATGCATAGGTACCTATTAAACATACATACATACAAGCGCACAGCTACGTACAGTGAGCAGACGGACAAACATACTTAAGTAGGCACCTCATTATATTATTATGTAGTTGCTTGAATTCCGATGTTTTCACATACTTACTCACTTACATACACACACGCACACACACACATACATGTGTATGCATTTATTTCTAGCCATTTGATTGAAATCAGACTAAATTGGTTTAAAACAACAACCACACGTCTATTGTTTTGTGTATAGGAAACAAATGATATATTTTATTGTTTTATTTCAAATCGCTAAAAATAAAATTGAAGCCAACAGATTGCCTGCTGTTCTTAGCTAATTTTTTTCCTTCTCTTGTTTTTTTTTTTGGTACACTTGCGTTTATTGCTTGAGCAACATTTGCAAAAAGTCATTAACGGCTAAATAAATTAAAACATTTGCTCAGCGGCTGAAATAAAAAACTGTGTAAATTAAATAAAAATTTGGCTTAAAAGCAACAAATTGAATGCCAAACTAGATTTATTGTCTAAATGGAAGCAAATAAAATTGTTGCGATTTGCCACTGGCGCGCGAGTGTGAAAGACAAATGAATTATTTACTGCAATGTGGCCAATACAAAAAAGTGTTGAAGGCGAATCAGCAGAAATATTTATATCGATGGCTATTTGATGCTGTTTTATTTACGCCCTCTATTCCAAAAAAAAAAAAAAGACTTGAAAAAATTTGAAAAAAACTAATAAAGGTTCCTAAAAATAGAAAAAAATGAGTATTTTGTGGGAAACATACTTTTTTTTTATTAATCAATCTTTTTGCCTTCTGCTTCGATGCACAATTTTGCGCGCTTTTCCAGGCTATCAAGCGACTGGACTGGAATCCCCAAGGACAGCGCAGAAGAGGCAGACCTAGGGGCTCTTGGCGACGCTGAATCGAAGAGGAATACAAAGACGTGGACAAAACAATGACCTGGCAAAATGGAAAAATTTTACTTTGGTCATATGCTTCGCAACGGAGACAAAGGAATTATGATGATGATGAAACGAGCTATCTACGTGAGTATGTTTTTTTTAGGAATGTTGTTTATGATGGCAGTCACAGTGACTTAATTGGCGGATTGGATTTACGAAGATTTTCTCTCATCTCCTACTATAGTTTCGGGTGTTAGTTGTTGTTGTTAAAGCAGCATAAACATTCCCCATACTTACATACGAGGAATGCTGCTGGAGTGACAGTCCTTGGCCGGATATAAATCCGGCTCATTTCGGTAACGTAGAACCGACTGTCGTGGAAACGTAGTATTCGCTGGGTGCCAAATTAGGTGACTATAGCGACTTTGCAACGAAATAATTCAAGGGGACCTGGTGGTCTAAAGCACGAAATTTTATTTGCCATTAAAAATTTAAAAAAACGATATTTGAACTTTTCGAGTTTATCTTTAAGTATACAAAAAATTACAAAGTGACTGCCCTATGTCCTCGATAGCCTCACGAATTCCATCTTTGAGGTCTTGAATCGACCCTGTGCTGTTGGCGTAGACCTTCTCTTTCCCGTGGCCTCAAAGAAAAAAGTCACAAGGTGTTAAATCACAAGATCTCGGTGACCAATTGTGATCACCTCTTCGAGAGATAACACGGTTCTGAAACTTTTCCCGTAAAAGATCAATGGTTTCGTTGCTTGTGTGGCACGTAGCGTCGTCTTGTTGAAAATAAACGTTATCCAGATCAATACCATCTAATTCCGGCCATAAGAAATTTTAATCATCTCTCCTGTTTATCACCTGTTATTGGAAAACTCTTTTGTTCCGACGATAGCCATACATGTTGTGAATAACTTATTCAAATTTCAAGTGATTCGGTTGAATTTTTCTTTTCTTCATCCACGCCGTGCTGAAAAAAGTCGTTTCGAAGTAAATGAGTTTGAAGTTTGAGGTACAGAAGCGCGCGCACCCCTCTCTACCTAATTAATGGGCAGTAGAAGCTATAATATTGGGAATTTCCGCATGAGAATTTCACAGTGTAGTCTTAAGATGCTATACTTTCGAAATATGTGAAAAAATTTTTTTGAAATTTCTAGATCAAAATAGATCCTCTTAAATTCCATTAGAAATTCACTCATAATTCCTGAGATCACTTAGGGGGAGGCACTACTTACATATTTACTATTAAAGAATACCTTTTCAATGTGTCAAGCTCAATAGAAAGTCTAAAAGTCCCTATACAGTCAGTGAGCTGATGAATGTCGAACAAAAGATGAGTAAGAATGAAAACTTTAATCAGATTTTTCTCGAAATACGTAGAATATAACTAAAAAGGTAATGAAGATATCAACTTAAAATTTTACAGGGCGTTTCTTTATCATATTGGCCTTTGCATGTATCTCAAATTTTTATTAATTATCACAAAAAATATTATTTCGATCAATTTGTTTTTAAAAAAGGTGTAATTTCTATCTTTTTCACTTCAAATCTTAATTTTTCTTTTTTTTTCGTTGAAAAATAGTACAAAGCGGAATAAGTTATTTTCAAGAAAAGTTTTTGTCTTGTTGATTTCAGTTGCTTACAAGGGGCTGTGCATCCCACAGCGCATATAAAATGAGTCCACGTTTGAGCAGCTTTAGCGTCGCCATGTTTTTTGTATCTCAAAAAAATTTCTGTATATTCATTTAAGTATCAATATTAATATCTATGTAAATTATTTTAAGATAATACATACTCTCGGTTTTTCGCAGAAAATTATTGGAAATCTCGTTATCTGGAAGAGCTTCCCCCTTAAATTAAGTTTACGACTGCCAAAACACCCGATTGGAAGTGTTTGAGTCGCTCTCAGCATATTTAACAGAATAATATTAATAATAATACTAATTGGCTGAGATCCAGGCATCTTGGCTTTTACTTCTTTGCTACGCCTACTTATATAACTGGCGTTGACATTAAAAACCCGATGAGTTTCATCAGCACCACAAAGCCGTTGACGCAAGCATAGTCATCGTTCGTAATCCGCACGTTCCTAACCATCCCAGCACCACCTCTCCCCGCCCTCTCCCTGCATCCCATCGGTCTTTCTCTTTCACGTCACTTTCTTCATAATGGTATCTCAAAGGGCGAATCCATTTTTCTTCCTCCAGGTGTGCTCATTCCTTGGGCAACCATACCAACCTAACTTAATTGGAGCTTGCACCCTTTATGGGGTGTTTGGATATCTCCTCCTCCTGTTTGTGCAGAGCTTCTTGATGGTCTCCGAACGGCAGAGAGTTGTTTTTATGAGAAGCTTTTCCATGACAGAAATACACTCGGAAGTACATATGTCATTGCCTGCCTAGAGGCATTTGAAGTTTTATGCCCGCGGTTTCGAACCCGAGCACTATAGAATGGCAGTCATACTCCAACTCATTCGGCTACGGGGGCGAATAATTAGAAAATTAAAAGTAATATTAGTTTTAGTTTTTAGTTGTCTCATATACAACTTTATCCAACTTTTAAGATAAAAAGAAGCATTAATCTTGCGCTGTGCAACACAAATTATTGCTATGTCATCCCGTTTATGCTAAAAGGATTCAATAAGAATTTGTTTTTTTGCAGGTTTATATACTTTACCTTTTTAATCATGAACCTTTTTTCCGATAAGATAATAAAAAAAAAACTCAAACCATAATTAGCGTCAAGTGATTGAATAAAGCTGCGATGAACACTTTTTGCTGGCTGTTTTCTCTTATTAACAATTCATCTTCATCACTTTCGTTTCGATTGCTTAATTCCACGAACGACTTTGTTTATAGACACTTCATATACAACAAATTGTTTAGTTTTTTTTGGTGAAGAAGAAAGTGAAAGATGCAAACATAAAATTCATATCAATGAGCATCGCCATGTGGATGTGATTTGTATATGTGAATATGTATGATTTAGTGTACTTTATTTGTATGTATGTGTATAATGTAAGCATATATATGTAGGTGTGTAAGTTGCAAGCAGTGCCACACTTTGCTAAAAATAAAGTGCAGCACACTTGTACCTGCCTCGTGTTGTTGTCCACTTGTACTTCTTTAAATGCGTATATAGTATAGGTGTATGTGTGCACGTGTGTGCTTGTACGTAAATTCGTATGATTCAGCCGCAGAAGTGATTGACAAAGCGTTGACTGATGAGCTGGTGGTGCTTCGGAACGCATAATTTCAAGCAACTATTAAGAATTTAAGAATGGCGGCCAGCGTAGACTTCTCGTAATGGGTTTGTGCGTGACTACAGTTTGGCAGGTACCCGCTGCCATGTCCACTATGGACATAAAACATCGAGTGATAGAAATAGTGTTTTTTCAAATCCCTGAGTGCTATGAAAAAGCTTTCATGAAAACTTTCGCAGAAGGCATAAAATTCTAAGGATTTCCTGTAAGAGACCTCAAGAAGCGCACCATAAACTCAAGAATAAGCTAGAAGTATTGCTTTATAAACTAGAAACCCCACATCCATTGCAGTTCACGAACATTCTGAAATCGTGCATATCAAAAACTTACTTCAACAGTAAAGCGTCTTTCAAAAGTAACGCCAAGATGTCAGGAATGAATAATTCCCAGACAGCACCTTTTTTTAGGTCATCTTTGATATTTTTCAAGTAGACAGACTTGCAATTTCACACGATAGACCGACGCATTAAAATATCGAAACTTATTATGAAAATGGTCGATCTTCAAGAACAACTCACCGCAAATTTCGTGATTTTTTTGGTGGAAATAGTCGTCTGAATGGGTCCAGAATTCAAAGAAATTTTAAGAAACTGGTTCTGTCGAGGCTAGAAAAGGGCAAGTAGACTGGCGGACCAAAAACTGTTAGTTCTGTTGAGAAAGTTGCTGCTGTAGCACAAGGTGTTGCTGGAAGTTGAAGGCTTTTCTCTGGCGACATCTCGTCTTTTTCCACAATTAGGCATTCCTGAATCGACTGTTTGGCGAAGTTTGTCTGTATGTAGGTATGGACATTTGAATTCGTAGCTTCACATATAATTGTTAAGAGTCGTATTGTGAATAAAACTAGTAAAACTTGGAAGTGTTTAAATTTTTACATTTTTTATTTTAAAACAATATCTAAGGATGCCTTTTGAAATACCATTAATTTTGATGAGGTTCATGAAAATTTGCAAAATTGCTAGGTGCACACAGAGTATTATTTTACTTTTACTTACCAGTAAACTGGTTCATACCATATAATCACATATAAATAAATATTGCAGCACTTACCTGAAAAGAGAAGGAAGAATTACATTTAATATAATGCAAGTGAATGCAAGTGTGTCTAAATATTTCAAAATATAAAATATGGTAATATATATGAATATAATTGACGTCAATACTTTTTATTGGGTGTTTGGTTGAACTTTCCCTCCTATTTGTGGTGTGCGTCTTTATGTTCCACAAATGGAGGGTCCTACTGTTGAAAGCCGACTCTGAACGGCAGCTGGGTTTTTAGAAAAATTCTTTTTTCATGACAAACAACTTTCGGAAGCTTAAGTTTGCCTGCCGAGTGTCGACTGTTACTAGGAAAAACCTTTTCTATCTTTTGTTGTTTCATGCGCGGGTATACGTATATGGGTTCCCACCAAATGGTCACGTACCACCATCAATGGCTACGGTGGTCGTAATATAAAGGGTGATTAATTTAAGGGTATCGGATTTTAAATTGAAATAAAGGAACGAACATTCAAATTGATTGGGCAATCCTTATTATTTTTTTGTAGAACAATTCATGTAATTTATTTTTTAAAGATAATTCCCCCACATGTAGGCCGCAACTGCGCCATAATTCGGGCATCGATAAACACCAATTTTGAACGACTCGCTGGCTTCCAATGCTTCAATCGAAACTGGTTTCACCACAAAGCACTTAGCTCTTACCTACCCCACAAATAAAAGTTCAAAGGAGTGATATCACACGACCTCAGTCATCAATCCACTGGTTCGAGACGAGAGATAAATTTCTCACCGAAACGCCGGCACAGTAATCCATTGTATCAAGGACTGTATGGCAAGTAGCGCCGTGAATGACTTGTGTTTATGTTATGGAGATCACGGGCTGCAATTTCCGGTATCAAAAAGCGTTTTAGCATGGGGTGATAGCGTTCGACATCCACTGTTACATTGCCGCCCGCCTCATCTTTGAAGAAATATGAGCTGATGATTCCTCCAGCCCATAGTCTACACCAAGCGGTTGTTTTCAGTGGATACAAGGGCTATTCGTGAATTTCTATGGGTTGCTTGCTCTTCAGCCCAAATAGGGCAATTTTGCTTATTATCGTAGTCGATAAACCTAAAATGGGCCTCATCGCTGTACACCATAAGTAGACCTGAGCGCTACAAAACACCTAAGTAGGCTTTTTTACTGCGCGTCGAATTTTGTAACACAATTGCATGATTTATAAACTTTCTTGAGGCGTTAGTGTTTCTATGATGAAATATCAAAGAATGCTCAAAAGAATTATATATTTAGTTTGGCTGTAGTCTTGCGTGATCTGTCAAAAAACCCCTATTTTAAAAAGTACCACCAATCTGATCATCCTATTCCACAAAATTTTTATCTTAATCAGGGGTTTTAATTACATTTTCAGGAACAACTGTTTGGCTTGCAATTTTATAGCCTATTAAGTTTTTGTTCAATAAAGCGTAAGTTTGAAGTTGCTAAAACATTCTGTTGATTTTTTACAATTTTTCCCGTGACGGTGTGACGAAATTTCTCTATTTTAAAAAAATGTGTGCATTTATGAATTTTACCCATACATCTGGCTCAAAGTTCTCCATGTCTCTATGTATAATTTGGAGACAAGAATTATGTACTGTTAATTGGCACAGCGGCCGCGGTAGTCTAGCGTAAGTGCCCTAGCCTGCCATCCCAGAGGTTGTGGATTCGAATCCGCACTTTTTCAAATTTACCTACTTTCCCAGTTTCTAAAAAACAAAAACAATAAAAGAACAACGACTCATTCCTCAACCTCAAAACCTTATCCTTTCTTTCCATCTTTACTCCCGCACAATAGTCAGCGCATTATTTGCATTATGGCTGCTAAAATAAGCAAAAAACAAACTCACAGTTACACATTGCATCAGTGGGGCCAGCAAGAGAAAGCGCGCAACTGCGGTAAGACACACCAAATTTAGCGAAGTCCTCAACCATCTGTGCGATCCTTCTGGCAGAAAAATGTGAAATACAGATGGCGCTCTAAACAGTTTGAAGGCGTTGTTCCTAAGCAACGACAGGAGGACGTTCCCATCCCATTATTTAGGACTGGTAGCGGCAAGCTAATCACCTACCCTGTCAGAAATCAAAATATATTAACGAAACCAACGCAAGGCTGAGTCTTGTCGAGGCCCTATGCTCCCAAGTGGAGTGAATAAGGGGAAAAAAATCGTTTCGTACTAAAAGTTAGTTACTGGGTTAGTGGAATTTTAGTGCTTAATGAAAATTTGTTATGTTAAAGTCATAGAAAGGCTCAGCTTGTCTCACACAACGGAGAGTTGAAAAACATGAAAAGATTTTGCTACTATAAGACTAATATTGTCTTATTTTGAGGCAATGAAATATTTTTCAAGGGAAACAAAATTGAATTTTCCAAAATTCATTTTTATTTAAAGGTATTACTTTGAAAAATATTTCCCGCACAGTTTCTTTCGCCTACAATAAATTATCGTTTTGAGAATTTCGATTTATTTCATGGTCCCGCTGAAAAAAATGTCCCAAATTGTGCTTATTTTTCATGCCGCTAGAGTGGCGTGGCCAATTTTGCTAACTTAAACTAGTAATACATTTTTTTTTATTATTTTATTTTACAGTTGAACTCTGCATAAATAATTTGAATTGCAAAAATTTTATTTCATTGCAATTTTCGAATATTTGCTTTTAGTCTGGATTTGTGCACATAAACAAACGCAATTACTTTATACCATTTGATTAAGTACTTCAGATGTTTTCACAAAATTCGCGAACACAATTAAGGAAAACACATACATGCATACATATAAACATAATACCCGAAAACTGCCTAGTGGAAAAAGTAAATAATTTCATGCAACATCTACCACATGCAACCTCGAGTTAAGCAGCATAGAAGACGGTAAACAAAATGGGTAGGCCGAAGTACAGTCTGTGTCAGAAGAAAATAACCGTTTTTTATCTTGTAACTTCAAGATATATTTCGTTCTGCTTTTTGCTGCGGAATAGTCTTACTCAAAAGCTACGTCGCCCGTCCTAACTCAGGTTAGTGTCGTGCGAAACTTTCCCGTAAACGCAACCACACAAAACTGAGTGAGAAGTACACGAAGCGTTTCGAGGCGATATTTTTATGCACGCATTCGAAAGGGCCGAAATTATCTTACGCCGCGGGTGCAAAAGTGATTAGAAAGTCAAAAAAGTTTGTTATGATGTGGAATCAGCGGTATAGGGTGTACAAAAATGTTGATGACTTTTTCGAACGCGGCTTGAAGCGAGTGACGACAAAAAAGCAAGATAATCAGCAGGACGATCTCGTCCAACTTTTTAAGTGGAACCTTTCTTTGTGACTACGCCAAGCACAATCAAATCTTGGTAAAAAGAGAGTACATGTGAGTATCAAAACCATCGAACGTCGACTGAAGGAGGAGAACATATCCCACCTTCCCACATCATCAAAAGCACTGCTCTCTGAAATACACATTGAGAAACCACAAAACAAGAAAATGGCGTCGTAGTATTGGTCTGGCCTTCCCAGTCCCCACACGCCAACCCCATTGAAAATGTGTGGGGAATTATGAAAACGCATCTTGCCGGAAAGCCAGTCTACGATTTAAAGCAACTCGTGCGTCAAGTTCGCAAAATCTGGTCCTCTGTCGACGAGCTACTTAGAAAAGAGGATTCAAAGCATGCCGAGAAGATGTCAGGCTATGCTCGACAACGATGGAGACTTTACGGCTTATTGAGTAATTGCGACTCGTAGTTTCAAACCTGAATAATCGCGGTTTCTTGTTTTCTGACACAGACTGTACATGAAAGCAAACTTTTGCTGTTTTCGTGTACAAAACAAAAAAAAAAAACACCCACAACAACTTAATTTTAATTTACTTAAAGTTAAATTTACTTAATTATTTTTGCGTTGCGTCCAAATGCATATTTGTGCCTATACAAATGCGTATACGTGTATGTGTGTGTGTGCGTGTGTGTGTGTGTGTACGTATACACAGCTTCTGGTGTGGAACTAAGTAAATGTGGGCATTTCTTTGGTCGGCTGCGCTTGCATGGCTTTTGGTTTTTGCCACGTCGCACGCGTCTGTATGTATGACAGTCATTATGTGTGTGTGTGTGTAAGCTTTTGTTGTTATTTTCGCCACTCACTTCCGGCCTGTGCACTTTTCGGTCAAAATCTTCTTCTTGCGAGTGGCCGCTTAAAGTTTAGAACGACCGGCCTTTACATGGTAAGTTGAACGAAGTTTCGTAGTTGTAATTTTTGTAGTTTTGTTCAACGCCACCACCAGCGAAGCATTAAAGCAAAAATTTCAATTTTTCTGTTGTCGTTTCGTCGTCGTCTCGCCACTGCTCCACGAAGCGTGTTGCACACTTTGCAGTTGCCGCATTTGTTTCGTTCCTTTCGATTTTTTTAATTTCATTAATTTTTTTTTTTTATTTTTTGGTTTTTGTTTTTTTGTTCAACATCCTTTTGAAAAAGTCTGGTCGCCGCCGACTCATAATTTACGGCTGAAGTATTCAGGGTCGGTTGAGAGTGGCGGGCCGATTGTACACAGTTTCGAGTGCCCGATGTCAATTGCTTTGAGGTGCTTGTTCTTCCATGCTCCTATGTAAGTGATATATAGTACACACACACACACACATACAAATGTAGATGTGTATTTTTGTAAATATATACAAGAGTATATAATTGTTGTTGATCTTAGGGCATTTGTTTATTTTTATGAAAATGTTGATTGTCTCAATTGCTTGTCGAATAACTCCCAAGTTGCCGTAGAAAGGCGTCAGAAGTTCTTTTTTTAACAAAATTCACTTATGTAAATAATGAAATCCTGTAGGAAAGTTAATTACTTTACAGTATATTAATTCGCATACCGTAACCGAGTGACTTGGAGCGTGACTACCACTCGGAACTCGTAGGTTCAAAACTGCGCGCATGAAACAGCAAAATAAAAAGGCTTTTCCTAATAACAGTCGACACTCGGCTGGCAATGGCAAACCTCGGGGTGTATTTCTGCCACGAAAAGGCTCATCATAAAAAGATTAGGCACTCGGAGTCTGATGAAGACAGTAGGTCGCTACATTTTTGGAACGCCAACAAGACGCGCGCTACAAACAGGAGAAGGAGCTCGGCCAAAGACCTTACAGAAAAGAAAAGAATTTTTAGATATAGATAATAATTCTTTATATTGGAAAGCCGAAGTTTCCAGTCTTAGTAGACAGCACCAATTGTTTCACAACACACAAAACCTCACGAAATTGTTCGGCGGCCTCGTTTGAGCTCGTTGTGCCAGCATTTTACAGTGGCTAAAAGTAGTTAGTCCTGTGAGAATTTGACAGATTCTTTGGTAAATTTGTCAATATCCTCCAGTTTCAGAGAACAAATATTACTCATTCTCACGACATCGGAACCCAAACCTCTTAACCTTGCTCTAGTAAAGGCAGGACACTTACAGAGAAAGTGCTCAGGGCTATCCGCCTCCTCCGGGCAAGATAGGCACATCGGGATCTCAATGATTCCAATGGAGTCATATGCTAACCTCATGTGTTGTGTCCTGTAATAATACCGACCATCAACCGAACGTCTTTCCTTCCAAGCTTTAGTAGAAAGTTTGACAGTTTTCCGTTCGGGCTTGTCACAAACCCTTTGCAGTTTTGCAGCGTTCTAGACCGGAGCATTGCTCTTTATGTAGACTGTCTACATAATCGCTGATCCAATTCATGATTTCTGATTCCAATTATTGGCTCTGTCCCTTGAGGAGGAACCGCTGTTTTCCAGAACACCGGAGTGTTCTGGATACCATATAAGTACAGGCCTGCTGTGTATTGCGACAGAATTAAGCTTCTTCTTACATTCTTGAGCAATCTTTGAGGTTTGCCTCGCGTTATCCAGGGCCTTTAGTGCAGCCTGACTGTCACTAAAAACTCCACTCTGTTTCCCACTCCATCTCCTCTCGATTATCCATTCGGCTACTCTCAGGATGGCAAAACTTTCCGTTTGGAAAACCCAACGGTAAAGAGAATATCCGTCAAACCTCCCTGAATGCATCCTGGATTTCTCCATTGGTCACGCAATGGAAATCTGACATCAAATTTCCTTCCAAATGAAACTATGGGTATCAGGTCGTCCTTAGGTGCCAAAAACCATGGATACTGCTAAGATAGATTAAAGATTTCTCTGTGTCCCGAAGTTCCGTCTTCGTGCCAGAAACCATATTTATGGAGTCTACACATGGATATTATTGCTTCCTGTTGTATCTTAAGATCCAAGGGGAGCAAATCAACCCTATCATTTAGGGCATCACCAAAAGTTGTACTCATGGCACCGGTAATTTCTAGTTAATTATTTAGTAAATTTTCTCAAATGCTTGCTTTTCCTTACAGGGAATTTTCTAACAAAGAATTTTATACATATTTTTGCTTCTTAACTACTATCCTTCCCACCACCCACGTCACGTCCTACTGTTATCATTAACTTAATAAATATTGCCACAAACTCGCCGTACGCACCCTAGTAGCGAGGAAGCCAAACACTTTCAATTACTCGCCGAAATATTTACTGCCGCGTCGACAGCTCCTCAGCCGCTTCTTAGCTAGCTTTAGTGAATTCATGTATGTATGTTGGTATATATGTATGTATTATATAAGTGTGTGTTAGTGGCATTGGCCCCTCAAATATGGCAAAAGTTTAAACTTGATTGTTGTTATTATTGTTGAAAATGCGTAGAACAGCAGCTCACGGAATTTGTGTTTTCCTTGCCCCAGGCGGTATTTCAATTAATTGGAACTTCCTTTCGTGAAATTTCGTTCTGGTAGAAATTTGTATTGAAGTATTTATGTGAACTCAATTTATAATTTAAATATTGCATTTTTACGAAATTTATTTGCTAATTTGTGTATTAGAGAGGAATTGAGACAACTCTGTTAAATTTAAAGAGAGAGATAATGCGTTGTCACTGCTTTAAAAGAGAAATATAAAAGCCTTTGAATTTATTACAATTAGCTGTTGGTTGAAGAAGTGTGAAGAAATATGCTTAAGTTGATTAATACAATTATTCTCTATTCATAGTTCACAGCAATCGCTTTTTGAACTTTTAATATAAATGCGATCAGATTTTAGGTACTTTTTCTAACAGTGGCTACTTTCCCCGAAGACGAGGCTGGCACCAACGTAACAGTGAATGACGAACGCTGTCGCGCTATGAAAAACGACTTTTTGATGCAGAAAAGCCCGTGAAGCCCGTGACCTCCACATCATTTGGTTCAAAAAAGACGGCGCTACTTGCCACACAGCCCTTGAATCAATGGATGTACTGCGTCGGGCTTTGTGGATAAACCGGCTTCGTTTGAGGCATTGGAAGCCAACATTACTAACGTTAGGATCAGAATGCTGCTGAATACCTTATCTAAGGTAGGTATGTACATTGTTTCCGCGGCGTATTCAATTGTGCAAACCTTGTTGGAACCTTAAAAAAGAGTGTCGTATGGGTGCCTATTTGGGTGGGTATTGGTTTTGTGAGAATAAATGCGCTTATATAATTAAATAAAGTTCTTTTTGAAATGAATGCAAGATCGAAATGGTTGAAGTACCACTCTGGCACTTCCTAAGTAGCACTAAAACGCCGTTTTGAGACCATTATGAGACCTCCAACAGGCAGATATCTACAGCCGACCAAAGCTGTTGATATAATGAAGAAGATTGATGGGATTTTGGTAGGCGCACTGCCCCAGGCTGACGAGGAAAGGAGCACTCAGTGGCCTTAATCGTCTAGCTGCCAAGCCCAGACATTTACAGAGAAAGTGCTCAACGGTCTCCGTCTCTGAAAGGTCCCCACAGCTTCTGGAATGGGCGTTAAATGGAAAATCTAGCATTTTCGCATGTGTGCCGATCTTTCAGTAACTGGTATACACAGCTACAAGTTTGGAAATTGAATGGCGTGGAGTCCCCAGGACTTTTTGTGTCCTGCGCCTGTTGGGCTGGGCCAAAGGGTTTTCGAAATATTGGGTATGCGAATAAGTTTCCGACCTTTTTTAGCCGAAGTTACAAATTATTTGAAGAATTAAATAATGCATGATATTATGTGAAGTAGGTGACATTGGAAGTTACAACTTCACTCCATCTTTCATAGCACAGTTCTTTTGACTTCATTCATTCATTGAGCCAGTTTGCAAAGCTTTCGCAACAAGTGAACCGCTCTCCAATAAGGGCTGACTGCTTGATCGGAACAGATGGTAATCCGATGGTGCAATGTCTGGGGAATACGGCGTGGGGGGCAAGATTTTCCAATTCAGTCGCTCTAAATATTTTTGGACCGATTTAGCAACGTGTGGCCTGGTGCGAAATCAGTTTAACATGTCTACCGTCCCATTCTGGCTGCTTTTCTTTGAGAGCTCCATTCAAACCCATTAGCTGCAGTCGGTAACGATCACCAGTGATGGTTTCAGATGGTTTGAAGAGTTCATAATAGATAACATCCTTCTGATTCCACCAGGTGCACAAAATAACCTTTGAATAGTTTTTTCTCTGTTGATGGACCTGGTTCACCTGGCAGGCTCCAACATTTTCGACGCTTAGGGTTATTATAATAGATCCATTTTTCATCGCCATTGACGATGCGATGCAGAAAATTTTTTCTTTTCTGCCGTTCAAGAAGCATCTCACACGTCGTCAAACGTCTCTCGATATCTCTTTCCTTCAGTTGATGTGGCACCTAGGTACTTACTTTCTGGACCATTCCCATCGCGTGCAAACGTTTACCAACGGTTGATCTGTCAACATCCAACTCTTTAAGCATATCCTGAAGAGTTCGACATGCGTCTGCATTCAATAAGTGTTGTTGTTGTTAAATTTTTTCGGTGCCCCTTCACGATCTTCATCACTCACGTCGAAATTGCCTCTTTGGAAGCGTCGAAACCACTCTTTACGAGTTGTATTTTATGGAATGTGATTACCCCAAATATTGACCAATATACGACTCCTTTCTGATAAACTTTTCTTTAAGAGGTAATAATGAAGCATGTCTTCCCGCAAATGCTGTTTTTTCGGGACGATCGTAGACATTTTTAACGCCAGATAAAAAAGGATCTTTTCGTTTCACACGAATGTCAACTACTGCGATCGGGACCTCACATATACACCTTCAAAGCACCAGTTTACTATTAAAGCGAACACAAAAATAGTATAAGCAGCGACACTTCTTTTACGAGGGCGTAAACTTATTCCCTAGCACATGAGGAAATGCAGTTTCATATCTTCTGCGTTTTCCTGACTAATAAGTTGTGCAATTCCTCTTTAGCCACAGTTACGGGGTATGCCGATGATAGGGTATAAGGTCTATGGGAACAATTAAGTTGACTCCTTCCTGATGAGCTCATCAGCAATTTCTTTTCCCTCTATGTTCCTTCTTACAGGGGTTGACTAGTTCGGATCTACAACGTGGCGTCGTCAGAGCCTTGCCCTCGGTTTGACTATCGGAATACACGGTTATATGCGCTTGCTAATATGAGTATACTATTTTCACTGGAAGTCTTGTGGAGGAAAGATAGACGAGCTTTTAGGTCTCGTGTTGCGGTTTTTAGTCCGTTTACTTCACCTAAAACGAGGTGTCACAGACCCAAAAGAGTGACCTATAGGCTAATATCCATTTATTTTGAAGGTTTTAAAAATTGTCTGCTGACAATTCATGAAAATCTGTCCCTGATACACACTTTTTTCAAGAGGTCTTGAGGTTTCCCAAACTATTGTATGAGAGTGATTTACTTGCCTATCAGTCTTTTATTATTATTTAATTTCTAGTTTTTGTTTTACGAATCGGGTTGAACCTTAAATGGCTAGAAAAATAAACGTCATAATAACCGTTAACAGTTTAGAGTAATCATCTACGCTATCAGAGGCACCGCCGCAATTTTTCCATAACTACGCCAGGCAATCTTAGCACTTTGCCACCATCACCATTACCCACTCACATCAGCCACTTGACGCGTCAGATATCCGTGAACGCTTTTGGCGGCTTCATTTCAACACTTTGGCGTAGTTTAACATTTCCACTTGTGTTGCAACAAATAATTTACAACACTCGATTGTTGGTGCATGCAATATGTAAAGTGCAACAGCAGAAACGAAGAAGAAGCCGCTGCCAACTTCACTGGAAATTTACACTCGAAAATCAAAATCGCATGTCGAAGTGAAGCGAGCCGATGAGTAGGTGAGGTGAGTGAGCAACCACGTCGGTGAATCACTAAGAGCGGCATCAAGGTGCTTGCATATAGAAGTGCTGCTGCAGCTGCAACACGGCAGATAGCGATGCAACAGCATCAGTAGTCATTCAACATGTTGAACGGACGAAGCATAAATCTATTGCTGCTGTTTGCATGTTGGCTTTGGCATTGCAATTTATTTGTTGTTGCCATGATTTGTTGTTGTTTGCATTTTGTATTGTTGGATGTTTTGCTGCATTGTTGTTTAGTAGTTTAATGCTTATTTACATTTCGTTTAGCGGCACTTAGTTGGCTTTCCGATGCACGCAACATAGCAGGCAGGAAGATGTTGCAGCAACTGTTGTTTTTGATAATAATGATGCTGATGATGATAGTCAGCATTTTGTTAAGTTCCATTTACACTTTTGCTATAGCTCTTTTATAAGTATCTACATATGTACATATATGTATGTGTGTGTGTGTTGCCAGTCCCTTTTGTTGCGCATGGGCAGGGGCGGCAGTAGCAGTCGAGCAACATAGTTGGTTTGGTTAAAACAAAACAATAACAAGGCAAGCTTGTAGCAAAACGAAAACAATAATAGCTACAAAGGCAACAACAGCAAAAACAAAAAAGTGAAGTAAAAAAGTAAGAACATTTTTATTTATAAGCAAACATCATTTTTATAATTTTTTTGTATTCTTTCAAAACACATTTATCCTCAAATTTTTTGGAAGAAGACAGAAGGAGCCTTAGGGTGGGGCACTCCTTCTCAAAAACAACAAA
The DNA here is from genome assembly GCA_037575425.1 of Anastrepha fraterculus. Taxonomy (NCBI): domain Eukaryota; kingdom Metazoa; phylum Arthropoda; class Insecta; order Diptera; family Tephritidae; genus Anastrepha; species Anastrepha fraterculus. The sequence continues at coordinate 125,894 of JAYXIM010018248.1, read as the reverse complement.
AAAATAAATCAATATGTCAGATTTTGAAAGTTTTTATTTAATGTAAGAAACAATTTTTATAAAACAGTTATAATTTATAAAAAAAAATTTTCAATTCATATTACACTCATCCTCAAATTTTTTGAAAGAAGAAAAAAGGACTATAGGTCGGGTAAATTTCTCTAAAAAAAATATCTGTCAGATTTTGAAAGTTTTTATTTAATATAATATAAAAAAATTATAAAAAATTGTTTAACCCATAGTACACTAATCCTCAAATTTTTTGAAAGAGGAAAGATGGATTTTGAATTTTTTAACACACTTTTATTAGGTCGGGTTGTATGTATGTATGTATGTATGTATGTATGTATGTAACGGAATCTTTGAGCTTAATTTTCACTGGCTTCTAAAAATCTGATCGACTTGAAATTTTGCACACCTATCAAGGACCGATGACAATGCAATAATTTGATAAAAGTTTTCCATTATCCTTATTGGGATTGCCAGGATTAATATTTTCTGTTTTTACCTGTGGGCAAAAAGTAAGGTGAATTTGGTTGTAAAATGAAAAATCTTTTTTATTCTTCTAAATCAGTTTCTCAGGCTCCCTCCACGAAATAAGTTCTTCATCCCGATTACTTCTTTATCACGGCCGATAACTGCATAGCTTTAGACTCACAGTCGATAAGAAAGGAATTAAATATAAGGAATACATCGTATCATTAATTCACTGATTGGCATAACAATAATTTTCATTCATAATAAACAAAAAATAGTTTAAAGAAACTAAAAAACACGCTTTTTTGCTAATCGGACTAAAAAGTAGAAAATAAAAAATAGTTTAAAAAACTAAAAAACACGCTTTTATTGCTAATCGAACTAAAAAGTATAAAATAAATTTTAATGACAAAGAGACCTATAATGAAGTAATAGCAAATCGAACGATCAGTCATAGTCAACTACCTCAGAACAGAATTATAACAAAAATTAAGACACAAATAGAGTAATTCAAATTAGAGTTAAAAGCGTGGGATGCTTGATATAGAAAATATTACAATCATTCTATTGGCAACTACCTATGTACAGAGGGTTATGAAAGTGAAGCAAAATGCATCCCACGCTTTTAACTCTAATTTGAATTACTCTATTTGTATCTTAATTTTTGTTATAATTCTGTTCTGAGGTAGTTGACTATGACTGATCGTTCGATTTGCTATTACTTCATTATAGGTCTCTTTGTCATTAAAATTTATTTTATACTTTTTAGTTCGATTAGCAATAAAAGCGTGTTTTTTAGTTTTTTAAACTATTTTTTTTTTATGAGCAAAACGTTTTCATACACTTTTTTTATTCTTTCAAATTAAGTCCATCCTTACATTTTTTCGAAGAAGAAAGAAGTTTCTTCAGAGTGAGCCACTCTTTTTCAAAAAAAAAAACTCAATCTGTCAGATTTTGAAAGTTTTATTTATGAGAAACAACTTTTATAGAAATTTCTATATTTAATATTACATCTATCCACAATTTTTTTGGAAGAAGAAAGTATAATTTTTAGGGCAGGTAATTTTTTCCGAAAAAAACAAACATTTGTTAGACTTTGGAAATGTTTATTTATAAGCAAACATTTTTTATCATTTTTCTTTATTTCATATTACACTTATCCATAAGTTTTTTGGAAGAAAAAAGGAGGACTTTTAGCGCCGGTCCAATATTTTTTTTTTTTTACACAGAAAGAAAATCTATCTGATTTTGAAAATTTTAAATTTTCATATTTTTTTTATTTCATATTGTAATCATTCTCAATTTTTTATGTAAATAAAAAAAAAATAAATAAATAAAAGAAGAAAGAGGATTTTATGGCGGCTCAATTTCACCAAAAAAAAAGTTCAATCTGTCAGATTTTGAAAGTTTTTATTCATAAGCAAAACATTTTTATACTAAAGGGGTTTCCAATAACAGGTGTTATTATAAAAAAGGCTATATAAAAGGCTATCGAGAGCTGACTAACGATGAGTAATGACCGGAATTGGATGGTATTGATCTGGACAACGTTTATTTTCAACAAGACGGCGCTACGTGCCACACAAGCAACGAAACCATTGATCTTTTACGGGAAAAGTTTCCGGACTGTGTTGTCTCTCCAGATGTTTTCTCGAAATCACAATTGGCCACCGAGATCTTCTGATTTAACACCTTGTGACTTTTTTCTTTGGGGTCCCGTGAAAGAGAAGGTCTACGCCAACAGCCCAGGGTCGATTAAAGACCTCAAAGATGGAGTTCGTGAGGCTATCGAGGACGTAGGGCAGCCACTTTGCAATTCGGTTATGGAAAATTTCATGAAAAGGATATTGTCCTGAAGGCGTGGTCGTGGAGGTCATTTGCCTGATGTTATTTTCCACTATTAACGGCATACCTCCTCTACCTCTTTATAATGAAATAAATTTCCGATTATTTATATTAAAAAATAGCATTTTTTCTGAATATCAAAATAATACCTCTTATTGGAGAACCCTTTACTTTTCACAATTTTATATTTTTTTTATTTTAAATTAATTTAATTATTTTTTTGCATTCTTTCATATTACATTTATCTTCAAATTTTTTGAAAGAAGAAGAGAGGATTTTAAGGCGTGTCAATTTCTCAAAACAAAAAAAAGGTCTGCCAGATTTGGTACTATTTTGTTTATAACGGGTGATCAATCATGAGGTGCTTTTTTCAATAGTTAAAAAAAAACAAAAATGTAAATTATGCTCAAAACCTTTATTTATCATTTGAAAGGACATTCTTTGACATTTACTTTTTGAATATGACTTCATTCAAATGTTGGCCGCAACTACGCTTAAGGTGGTCCATTCTGAAGGTCCAATTTTCAATCACTCGTTCGAGCATTTCGACTGGTATGTCGTGAATAACACGCGTAATGTTGGCTTCCAAAGCTTCAATCGTAGCTGGTTTATCAGCATAGACCTTGGACTTCACGAATCCCTAAAGAAAAAAGTCCAAAGGTGTGATATCACAAGATCTTGGTGGCCAACTCACAGGTCCTAAACGTGAAATCAGCTGCTCTCCGAAATGACTTCTCAATAAAGTCATTGTTTCACGAGCTGTATGGCAAGTGGCTCCGTCTTGTTGAAACCAAATGTCGTAGAGATCATTAGATTCAATTTCAGGTAGCAAAAAGTCCGATATCATGGTACGGTAGCGAGCACCATTCACAGTTACGTTGCGGCCATCATCATTTTTGAAAAAATATGGACCGATGATTCCACCAGCCCATAAACCACACCAGACCGTTGTTTTCTCTGGGTGTAAAGGTAGCTCTTGAACCTGTTCTGGTTGCTCTTCATCCCAAATACGGCAAATTTGGCTTATTGACGTAACCATTGAGCCAGAAATGCGCCTCATCGCTGGACCATAATGCGGTCTAAGCGCACGAAAAACATTTGTCACAGAACGCTGATTTTCATAATACAGTTGAACAATTTGTAGACGTTGTTGCGGTGTGAGTCTTTCCATGATGAAATGCCAAACGCTGTTCAACAAATCCACGATGACAGTTTGCCACAACTCGCGCGCGATCTGTAAAAAACTCCTCTTAATTGATCACCCGTTATATTATATATAATATATAATTGGCAAGTACACCCTTTTTGCGTGTTTGGCTCAGCTTCTCCTCCTATTTGTGGTGTGCGTCTTGATGTTGTTCCACAAATGGAGGGACCTACACTCCGAACGGCAAATATTTTTTATGAAGAGCTTTTTCATGGCAGAAATACACTCGGAGGTTTGCCATTGCCTGCCGAGGGGCGACCGCTATTAGAAAAAAATTGTTCCTAATGGTTTAACTTTCATCGAGATTCGAACCGACGTTCTCTCTCTAAATTCCGAATGGTAGTCACGCACCAACCTATTCGGCCAATATAGGCAAACATAATTTTTATATTTTTTTTGGATTATTTCACATTATATTCATCCTCAAATTTTTTGGAATATGCAAATAGAATCTTTAGGGCGGGTTAATTTTTCTGAAAAAAAAAATTGCCAGATTTCGAACAAAAAAAGTCCTTCGGGGTAAAGTGCTGAAAGAAACTTAAGTCTTCTCATTATTATTCGCAAATGTTTTGAATTATATCTGATTTAGGAATGCTTTTAGAACATTCTATTGCCCATTTTACTCCCTTTTAATCATGAGTATTCGAATGCTTGGAACTTGTAAATGTCTCAGAATATGCCGTTGATTATATTGCTAGCTTTGAATATTTTTATATATTTTTTTCTAATTTTTTAGCAATACCAAGTGCATACTTAAACATACATATATACCGACGGGGTCAAAATAATAGCACAGCGACACTTTGCAATGTTTTTAACAATTCGTTTATATTTTAATGTTTTTCTTTTTAATGATAATATCTTTATGTATCTACGATGACTTTCCCGGTAATCCTCTAATCCGATATATATTATTTTTTCATAAGAAAACAAAACTGGCTATATTAATTTTTCGCTTTACACATATCATAATTGAGATGCGCTAAGTAAGTACACTAGTCTACAAAGAAAAGTATCCGAAATAATTTAAACTAATATCTGCTTCTCTGTCCATGCAAAATTCGGATTGATAACTAAAATTAATTTATTAGTTTGAGTTTTTACGATAATCGTATCTTTCGTGTTTAATGGAACTAGGCCGACAAAATTTAACCAACATTCAGACCCAGAAACCAGACTATATATTTCCAAAGGTTTATGATGCGCTGAGTCCAAATCTGGCCTCAGAATTGCTCTATCAGCTCTGGTTTTCGAGATATCCTAACCTAAAAGTGCAAAAAATACAAAAAAAAACATGAAAATTTCAAAATGCGATATCTCTGCGAAAAAAAATGATATTTGAGCAAACAAAACGCCATTTGAAAAAAGAAGGATTGTATTTAAAGATGCCATCCTTTAATTTTGGTGAAAGAAAACATCTGCAAGGCTACATAACCTCAAATATGGGCAAAAATGGTGTTTTTTGCGCTTTTAGGTTAGGATATCTCGAAAACCAGAGCTGATAGAGCAATTCTGAGGCCAGATTTGGATTCAGCGCATCATAAACCTTCGGAAATATATAGTCTGGTTTCTGGGTCTGAATGTTGGTTAAATTTTGTCGGCCTGTGGTATCAGAGATGAATGTCTCGTCCCAACTTTCATTAGAACTTGAAAACAAATGGGAAATTGAAGATTCTGCCGCGCATGGGGAGTTTTTAACTGAAATTTAAAATCAATAGGCTCCAAGTCCATTTTAGAACTAAATGCTGCTGGACCTTTTTTGTGCAGAATTAATAGCAGATCACTTTAAATGCACAAAAAAATCGGCATACCTTTCGGATTGCCAAACAAATACTTATGCCTCGCAAATTGTTCGGTTTATCACAGTTGCTCCACTCATTTGAAATGACCTCAGAAACCTTTTTGAGAAGCCTTTCAATTGTATTTTCTACTAACGCTTGGAAAGTCTATGCTAGGGAATGAAAGAATTACCTCAAGACGAATAATTTTCAAACCACATTTTATTTAAAGGGCAATGAATTTAGGTGCATTATCACTCAGCCTGCCTACCCAGATATTCAAATATGGGGCTGAGTTATTGTGTTGAAAACTTATTGAACATAGCAAAAAAAATTATGATTCGCTCTAAAAACTGCTCAGTTTCTGTTTGTTTGTAGGGTGAGGCACCTTAATGTACTTCATAAATTTTATACATTCATACACATATATCTAAATACATGCACACTTACATTCGAGCATAACCCTATGCGTATGGCAAAACATTGCATTTTATGTTTTTGCAGCAAATATGCTTCCTCATTTTTGCAGTATCAACTTCCTACCTCAATATGAAGTGGCCATACATGCACCTCGAATTACTTGTTGCATGCCACCTCAATACTTAACCACCAGCTATGTGATAGCCGTTTTTCTGTTTTGCGGTTATTTAATGCTGCTGCAACGCGCTGGCTGCTGTGGCTGTGCCAGCGATATGTAAATGCAGCTGCGCTTTGTTGTTTTTGTTGCCGATTTAATGTAGTTTTTGTTATCACATTGGGTGACTTCAACTTTTGTTCACCTATTAAATAAAGTATTTTTATCGCCGAGTTACGCGTATTCAGTGAATTGTTGCGTATTGCCGGCTAACAAGGCTTTATCCGTTCTTGCGTTTGCTTTTAAGTTAGTGGAAATATCCCTTGTTGTATCACATACAAGCATTCACACATACATGCACATACATTGCTTGTGATGAATTAACTTATTTTCGTATATTTATTTGTTTAGCATCGCATTTCAAATTGAATTTAGTTGACGCTTGATCCTTAGCTGAATATCAAAATAAATCTACATATGTTGCATTTGTTGCATTTGTTTATATAGCAGCCAGAATATTAAAATATTTATTGTTTTTTTATAGCAATGAAGGGGCATGAAGGACATGCATGTTTAAATAATTTAGATGCGGGCTCTGATGGTGCAAGTACACATTTGTAGATGTGTAGGTCTGAGTTCATGAGCTATGAATTGGTTCGCAGTTCCGCACAAGAGCAAGTACATGGGACTAAACATAGATAGAAAATTGACTTGGAAGTGAATCATCTTAGAAAGAGTTAGGAAAGCGAACCTAGCTTTTTATGCCCATTCTTCTACATACATATATGGAAATGTTGTTTGGTGATGAGCTATCCAGAAAGAAACCTATTCTAATTTATTGAATAAGGTGCAGAGATCAGCGAGATCAGAGATTAGCAATATGTGACGTCATATCATATTACATCTGCCACCCCTAGATCTCTTCTGCAAATACTCAACGGCCTGCTCCGCTTTAAGGCTCAAAACGAGCTCACAATGGAAGACTGTCACACATAGACATTCAACCATCTTAGACTCCTATGCGGATATACCCAGTGATTGTGATTATCACCCTCCCATTCTTTGCTACGAAAGGAATTTCTTAATGAAAATCCCTTCTAAACTGCAATGGCTGGAAAAAGATCCAACACCCAACACACCCGTTCGGATCTACACGGACGGATCTAAGATAGATACCTTTGTAGGATCAGGGTTATATTGCGAAGAGCTTTTTATCTATCAGTGAATCCTTTAAACTACCACTGTAGTTTTTTTTCAATCAGAAATAAACGCTATTCATGAAGCCTTAAAATGGTTAGAGATAAACAGAATATCATCAACGGATATCTGCATTCTATCAGATAGCCAAGCTGCCCTACGCGCACTGGATGCATTCCAAATAACATCAAGCAGCGGCTTACGTTGTCGCCAATCTCTTAATGAGATGCTGGGTTCCAGGCCACATAGATATACCAGGGAACTGTAAAACTATAGGGCTGATCAACTTGCAATAGAAGGTACCTGTATGCCAGACATAAGTAATTTTATGGAGGTACCTCTCGCAACTTGTAAGCTTCATAGACGCAGTAATCAGTTCTGTAAATCATATATCGATTAGTGCCAATGCCTGTGAAATCTCTAGGAAAATATGGCCAAGGCTAAGTCTGTGTCTGTCCAAGAATATTATAAAATTGAGTAGGCTTCAAATTATGACCTTAGTATGACCTCACAAGACATTGTCTCACAGGAAATCAAGCAATATGCACGTGAGTTATTGTGCTATAAGCTATCAAAAAGAATTTAATTGCTTCTTGATCGGAAAAATACCGTTCAACCGAGGCAATTGCTTGAAAAGTGGTACGGTGACTCCGCTTCATCCAAAACAACAATAAACCGATGGTTTGCTGACTTCAAACGTGGACGTAGTGACACCGATGATGCACAACGCAGGGGACGTCCAAATGAGGCGGTTAGGCGGTAACACCAGAAAACATCAAAAAACTCCACAAAATTGTTTTGAATAATAGAAAAGTGAAGTTGCGTGATTAGCTGACACTGTAAAGATACTAAGGGACCTCTTGGTTTTATATTGCATGAGCATTTGACTATGACAAAGCTCTGTTCAAAGTGGGTGCCGCGTTTGCTCACTGTGGTCCAAGAACAAGACAGTACACCATGCCACAAGACAATCAAAACAATGGCAAAACTGCATGAGTTGAACTTTGAATTGCTCCCACATCCACTGTATTCGCCATTTTTGCCTCCCAGCGACTATTGGCTGTTCACAGACCAAAAAAAGATGCTCGTCGGTAAAAAATTTCGCGCGAATGAAGCGGTTATCGCTGAAACCTATTTGGAGGCAACAGATAAATCGTTCTACAAAAGTGATATTGAAATGTTGGAGCGGCGCCGGAATGATTGCCTTGTTGTTGATGGAAATTACGTTGACGAATAAAGCTAATTTGGAACAAAAACAAAACATGTTTTCTTTGTTAGGCCTGGTACTTTTCTGCCCAAGTGTTACGTGTCATTTTGGTTACGTCGATTCCCTTCAGGCATTCTTGATGTTAAAGAAAATGTCGAAAATGTCGATAAAGTGACAGAAATAATCGAAGTTGACCGGCAGATTAGTAGTGGTAGCCTCGCCGCGGAGCTAAAGGTCGACTATGAAACAGTTTTATAACATTTGCGTAAATATCTTACGCAAACGTAGGGGATTTCTTTTCCCGCAAACTAATACTTTAGTACTTTCGAAGAGATGTGCTTGCAAATACTCATAAGCTTATAGCCTTTTGGATACAATTTTGTATACAAATTTTCAATGTGGCAAGTTTTTACTGCTTATAAAGTTATATTTTTTATATAGAATACATTTTTTTCTCCGTATTCCTTCTTTTTTGTTTTGTGAGTTATTAATTTCCTCTGATTTCATAGGTAGTAGAAATATTTTGAGCGTAATTAAAAATGGCAGAACAACAAACAATCGGTGGAACTCAATGCCATTTGTTCTAGTAAAGCTTTTGGTATTTCTTTTTCGAATAAAACAATAGCCGCTGGCTACGGATACGCTATGAAAGCTGGCAAAAGCTGAGAATTTAATAAAATTTTGCAATAATAAACAGAATCGAGGAAAATATAAAATAGCTGATATTGCGGAAATTTTATTGACTAGCCAGTGGCGCAGTAGGAAAAGCTATACCAGCTACTAGGAAGCTATGCATATAAACAAAGGGTGCTACAAAAGCGTATACATCGCAAAATTAAAAAAAAAAAAAGTCTGCTCAGAAAATAAATAGAACTCAAAAAAGGTAAAATTAAGGCACTAGCGATTTTAATTTTAATAAGCAAATCGCCGTTATGGCGCCAAGCGAAAATAAAAAAGCGAATGGCAAATATTTTATTTACCTTTCATACATAAAATGTTTGCAAATATGTTTACATTTAAGCTACAGTGGAAATTTGAGAAGAGTTTATCAAAAAGACAATTGAAAGAACCAACAACAACGCTACCAGCGTAGTAAAACAGCTAAAGTCGAGTTATGTGCATCTGTTTGTGGCAAGGACCCGCATTCGACAAGGCAGCTAAACTCTGATCCAATTAATTGCCTGGCAGCTAAGTAAACAAACAGTAGCAGTCACAGTAGCAATACAACAACAAAAGTACTTGAATTTTAACAATGCGCAGAAAATGCAACAATATTGCTAAATAATGAAGACAGCCATACAAATATTACACAAATACAGGCACAAAACACTAAGCACTTTGAAGCACTCGCCGCCAGACAGCTGAACAGACAATTGGGACCGAAGACGAGGGTACAATTCATGACAGCCGTTGGCACTATTTGACCAACTCAAATAATATCATATAAGCAGCGAGGCAGAAACATACCCTTGTTGTTGTTGCTGTTGTATGTAGATACTCATATGTTGCAAATGTTGCTTAGTGCAATTATGAATGACTTTTGAGCCGTGATTATATTGTACATACGACAACAGCCTTGAGAGCAGCGGGAGAAACTGCGCCTGCACGTGTGTATGTGTGTGTGTGAGTGTGTGTATTTGCAAAAGGACACCTCATTATGCGGCTCAGTTTGGGGTATGCTCGCCTATTTAGTTGTCTGTTTATTTGCTTGTTTACTTGCCTCCATATTTGTTTGGCTGGCTGTCCGCATCTCAGTCTCCGCTCCTATTCACTTCCATATCCTTTTTGTTTGTCCTTCGGTCTGCTTGTCATTTTATAACGCTTTGAGCGCCAATTATATAATCTGACTATGACTAAGTAATAGCTATTGCTGCTTTGCCTCTCAACAAGGATGGGTTCAAGAAATGTTATGCTCTGAGGAGTAAGCAGAAATGAATTACGAAGAAAAAGGTAACCACTGGTCAGCATCATCAGCAGAAAGCAAAAGTCGAAACAGAAAAGCGGAGTACAAAACTGCTAAATTACAACACGGACGGCGTCTAAATGATAGCCTATTCGACTAACTTAAAGCTGGGGAAGCATGCACCTGGATTCCTACTTGAATGGATTGGAAATGTACGTAGAGGCGGCAATGCCAGTAATAGGTTAGGTTCGGTTAGTCAAATTGCTTGTCTAAGAAAGACATTCGGTAGCCCTAGGGCCCATTGTGATATCTGCGATTAATTTCCATCCTCTAACTGATTTGTTTAAGCCACTTAGGCCCTTTCAAGGAGTTAATTAATCGCTCCAGTGAGACATTTTGCAAATTTCCCAGGCCTTCAAAGAAATAATCGCCAAGAATGTGACTTGCAAGTATTTTGGGCCACTCGCGGACAATGGCTTCTTTCAGCGCCTCGAGACTGTTGAATATTTTAGTTCGGACCTTCCTCTCCAAAATGACTCAAAGAGAATAGTCCATCGGATTCGCGTCTGGTGAATTTGAGAGCCATTGTGTGGTCGTTATGAAGTTCGGAACGTTGTTCTTTAGCCATTTTGGACTAGAAGCTTGAGCTTTGTGAGACGATGCCGAGTCCCGTTGCAACGTCCATGGTCTGCCCACGGCTTCAAAATGATCTCCAGAATACTTTCCCGATAACATTTCGAATTTACCTTGACGCCAGGCTCGATGAAAACGATCGCCCATCTGCGATTACAGCGGCCCAAACCATTATCTGTGGCGGATGCTGCCTCCTGGTGTCCAATCGATGCCTCAAATTCTCGTATGAACGGTCGGTCAAATAAACCCTATCGTTTTGGGGGTTTATGAATTGCTCAATTTGAAAATTTTTCTCGTCAGAAAACACATTGTTCGGAAATTGACCGCTTGCGGCTTCGGCCAAGCGAAGCAACTCCTTCGCTCTCTCAAGTCTGACTTGTTGCTGTTTTGGTGGGAGATCAGGCGCCTTTGGGATCTTGTAAGGCTTGGTTTTGAGATCATTTTTCAGTATGTTGCAGATGCTACGGTCAGATATTTTCAGTTCTTTTGGCATTTGATTGGCACTTCGTAGCAGACCTCGCTCAAGTCGTTTGTTCACTTTTTGAACCGTTTCACGTGGCGTTGCAGTCTTTTGATGACCAACTCCATGACGTTTCGCGATGCTACCAGTGTCATTGTAACGAGTAATGGTGCGATAAACAAAAACTTTATTTACTTTAAGGTGCTCGAGCTCAAGAACAATTGCTGGTTGTGATTTCCAGCCCGTGCATCAGCTGCGCGAGCGGTCTGAAGTTTGTTATACTTCGAGTACCGGACCCTGTAGTGCAATGACCCGTTATAACACTAGTGAGGACGTAGTGGTAGTTGTTGTGTTGAATCCAGACATTTTGTCCTTTTAATATTCAGTTTTGGCCAGAGCGCTTTGGAGACCCTGCACTTTATAGTCAGAGACCACCTTATATTGGTTTCCGCGATTACGCTCAAGTCAATAGCAGTGTACAGTTCGGTTAGAGGAATGCTTATGTCCTCTACCATTCGCTGAAGGCCACGCTTAGGGTCTTTCCTTGCACACTTATCCGCCCTTTCATTTTCCTCCACTCCAGAGTGGCCGGAGACCTAACAAAGTTGATGTATCGCCAGATTTGCCTCCCAGCAACTATTTGCTGTTCTTAAACCTAAAAAATATGCTCGCTGGTAAGAAATTTCGCTCGACTGAAGAAATTTTGCTCGAACGAAGAGGTTATCGCTGAAACTGTGGCCTATTTTGAGGCAACATATAAATCCTTTATTAAAGAAAGTGAAGGTGTCTTGGAATTTCCGGCTTTTTTTTTGCCGAACCTGCACAAATAACTCTCAGACTGCATACCTTCCATGGTACTGCTTGATTGCATCCTCATAGTTTGAAATAAATTTTTCGATGCCCTCTAAAAAATATCATTCCGCCTTATCTGGAAAATGTGCGAAAGAATGCCATGTTAAGCTTGTTTTGTTAGAAAAGTTTTCCCCTATGGATTTTGTTTCAAATTTAGGAACAGAGAGTAATCATTAGCACCAGATCTGGGCTATACGGTGGGGGATTGATTTCTTCGAAGCCACAATCTCGTGCAACTACCCTCGAAACACGCGCTGAAATAGAGTGTTGTCGTGGAGAAACAACACACCGACATCGAATTTTGCCCCTTTATTCATCTTTTATTGGGTGTTTGGTCGAGCTCCTGCTCTTATTTTTAGTGCGCATTTTGAAGTTGTTCCACAAATGAAGGACCTACAATTTTAAGCCGACTCCGAACGCCAGATGGTTTTTTATGAGGAGCTTTTTCATGGCAGAAATGCACTCGGAGGTTTGTCATTGCCTGCCGAGGGACGATCGCTATTGGAAAAAAGTTTTTCGTTCAATTTTCACAACAGGACTTCCGAAAACTCTCTGCAGCGCTCCACTCGCACTTGGTTTCGAGTTGCCTTGAGCATTTGGTATACTACTTGTCCGAAATTTTGAGAGATTTAGATAGTGGCTGTTTGTTTTTTTTCTTTTTTGTAAGGAATTTAATTGCAGCGATGAATTCGATTTACTTCAACAGTATGGCGAAAGCCATTATGCTTTTCTCTAACAGAAAATTGCTGAATAAACAGGCTAAAAGGTAATTAATCTAACGTTGAGTGTTTTCTTCCCTATACAAAATCTGGTTAAGAGTCTACAAATTTGTATGAAAGTTTGTGAAATTTTGTTTTTTTTTTTTTTGTAAATATGTACAAATATTGTAATATGGATTCATACTGTTTTTGCTGCAGATTGAGCTATGTTTTCGTAAAAAAATTATTAAAATTAAATAAGAAGCAAATCTATTGCGGAAACTGCCAATAAGTGGCTGTGGCTCTTTAACGTAGTAGAAAATGAGCTAAAAAATTGGTTTGTATTGGTATTTGCTCACTATTCGCCTAAACTAGACCCTGAGCAATGAATTTGGCAAGGAACAGGAATTAGAAACTAAGCAAAACGCGAAAGGCAAAAACAGAAATCAATTCTCATTTAGGAAAGCGAACACTTTTAAAAATCATTTCTCAATATTTATGTACGCTTGCAAGTACACGCATTAGTCGGATTTATTGAGGAAGTGGCGGCCTTGAATATTTGCTTTTGCTGCTGCAGGCCATAAGCATATTACAATTGAAATGGAATGACAATAAAAAGTAGGGAATTTTCACTGAATAACGCAGTCTTGTTTGCTTAGACAGAAAAGGCGAAAAATTCACACCATCAATGAATAGAAATACAGGGAACGAAGCAATGATACAGTCAGTTAGGACAGGACTAAGCGCCATGGAGCAGGCAAAGGATGTAATAAAGCAAACAACAAATACACTACCACTACATTTGCAATACGTATGTAAACGCGCATGCACACACATAAACACACATATACAAACATGTGTTAGTGAACAAACATACTCGCATAATATAGATTCAGCCTTCCAAGGCTGGGCGTGAATGAATAACAAAGCCTCGACGAAGGAATTAAACGCAAGCAAACAAACAAACGCGCGGAGAGACTCACTCATATCTGAATATATGATGCACTAGAATAGAAGGAAAAAAATCAGTTCAAGTGTGTATTTAACAATCAACGTCAAACAACAATTAAAATGACAACAGTCAGCCAGCAATTGACAACAGCAATAAAAACAACAAACAAACAAACGAAGAGAATCAACCAAATATGAACTCAAAGGTGAGTTGGGAAAAATGCTAAATGCAGCAATAAAGGACGAACCCTGCCAACAAACGGCACGCTGGTTTGCGCATTTGTTACATGCAACAGCTGTGTGGCAGTGCCACGAATGAAAAGCGAAATTACTGCCACAGGACAATGGACAAAGCGCAAATAATATTTGGCGTACGAACTCTTTGCCACAGAGTCCTGCCTGCCTACCTGCGAGGTATGTATATGTATATTAGGGCGGGTCCATTTGTATGGAACTATTTTTGGTGATATCATTCCTGGCGGATTCCTAGTAGATTCAGATTCTATATAGAGTTTTAAGAAAAAAAGTATTGTAGAGCATAGCTCTAAGGTCAATTTCGAAAGCACCACTAAGTCGCTTTACCTTTTTGCAATATGCGCAGTTTTTATGTAAATTTCTTTCGATAATTTTTGATAAAAATATAGTTCATTGCATACCAAAATTTTATGAATTCAAATTACAGACTTTATATGAAATTCACAAAAATTTAACTAATTAAAAAAATATAAGAATTAAAATTGTTTTAAGCAGAATTTTTAGAAATCTTCAGGGTATGCAGTTTTTTAACCCATTCAATTTTAGTGCAATAACTTAAAGTTTGAAGTTACTCAAACATCGCATTTAATTTTTTTTATACGAGAATCTCCTTAAACATAGTTGGAAGCCAAAAAAAAAAACTATTTTAACATCTATTTTTTACATAAATAATCGCAGAATGCCACCTCGAAGCAAATTAATGCATACTTTTTTAATATTGTGATAGAAAAGTGACTGCATATAATTTTTTTAAGTGCGTTTGGTTATTTTCGGTTTATCTTACTAATTATATAATTCTTATGGTTTTTTTTTTAATATTTTTTGCTAAAATATATTTTTATAAGTTTTTTTTTTTCAAAATATAAATTTAAAAAAAATTTTTTTGGAAAAAACTTATTTTTGTTGGAAAAATATCTAGTTTTGTTTTTGAAAAAAAAAAATTTAAAAATTTGAATTTAAAAATTTGAAATTTTTTTTTGGAATAAAACGTTTTTTGTTGGAAAAAATCTAGTTTTGTTTTTGAAAAAAAAATTAAAAAAATCTTTTTTTTGGAAAAAACTTGTTTTTGTTAAAAAAAATCTATTTTTGGGCAATATTCTCGGATTTTCTTAATATTTATATAATTCTTGGTTTTTTTTATATTTTTTTATAACATATACTGTTGAAATTGTTTTGTTTCTGTTTAGAAACTTTAGTTTTAGGAAGCAACTGTAGTTTTAAAAAACAATTTTTGTGGACAAAACTCTAGTTTTGAGAAATATGTTCGGCTGTTCTTGAAATTTATATGATTATTTTATTTTTTTCAATACTTTTTGATAAAATATACTTTAGAAAAAAAATTTTTTTGTAAAGAACTTTAGTTAAAAAAAAACATTTTTTTGGAAAAAATTCTAGTTTCGTGAAATATTTTGAGGTTTTCTTAATATATATATAACTTTTTTTTTAATACTTTTTGATAAAATATACTTTTGAAAAATTTTGTGTTTTGGAAAAAACTTTAGTTAAACATTTTTGTTTGGAAAAATTTGAGTTATGTTAAATATTTTCGGGTGTTCTTACTACTTCAATAATTCTTTTATTTTTTTTAATACTTTTTGATAAGGTATAATTTTGAAAATTTTTGTGTAGAAGAAAACTTTGCTTAAAAAAAAATTTTGCGGGAAAAAATTCTAGGTTTGGAAAAAAATTTCGGCTGTTCTTAATATTTATATGATTTTATTTTTTGTTATTGATTTTTGATAAAATATACTTTTGAAAAATTAGTTTCTTTCGGAAAGAGGTGTACTTTTAAAAAAATTATAAAACCTAGGGCATGCCACTTTTTTAAATGCAAATAAAACTAAAACCGGAAAAAGAAAATGTAGTTAGCATTTAGTGCCATCTTGCGATTTGTAAAATAAAAAGTAGATACAAATACAATAATAATTTTTCGTACCAAAAAATTCCCAAGCACAGGTTTGTATTAAGAAAGTCACATCCAAAGGACTCAATTAAATAGTAAACTTCCTATTACCTGCGTTTCAATTGAATACAGCCTCTTTTAAACTTTTGTTGGCCGAAATTGGCTTTAGAACTATGCGCTAGTGGACATTTTTCTTATGATTGTATGCAGAATTCGAATATATGAGGAATAAAGTCTAAAAAAAATTGCCCCACCCTAGTGCATGACATATACATATGTATATATGCGTGTGTATGCATATGCAGGTACACAAATGTGTGTAGAGGAGCCAAACTGTCTGCCGGAAATATGCCTAGACTCATGCATGCTTGGGTGTGTGTGTGAGTGTGTGTCATTTATCTACATTGGTGCTGCATTTAAGTACATACATACATACATATATGAGTATTTCGATGCACTACGAAAGGGCCGCATGTAAACAAGGTAAAAAGTAAAAGCAAAACAAAAAATTAAAAAAAAGACGCAACACGGAAATCCATAAAAAATCCAAGAGGACGGGGTTTTGCAAATTCCATAAAGCTTATGAAAAACGCACACATACATAGATATCTAAATACACATGCGCTCTTCATTTTTGAGGCTCTCTTACACGCAAATACCTTGAGGATATTTTTTGGCAATAATGCCGAGTACAAAGTGAAAGAATCCACCGGAAAAAAGTACAGGCAAAACATAACAAACGCTGAATGTGAAATTAAAATACCTGTGCACACACAAGCATACAAGTTTTGTGTGTTTGCTTATCTCAAGTCAAATTGGCATTCGTTACCCTGCGCATTTTCCATTTTTCGGATATCTTTTACCTTGTACGAGCTATTACTTTCACGTTAGGTATTTCAATGGCAAATGTTCAAAAAAAGAAAGCATTGTCATTTTTCCACTGACATTCCATGGCGGTCTCTTGTGCCCATATGTACATATGCATGCACATATAGGAGAAGTGGCCCTCCGCTCCACTTGAGACAATGTACACTTTGTTGATTTTGCACTCTGTGCCCCTCCACTTACTTCGTTTTTACAAAATTTGGTGTGTGCTAATAAATTTGGAGGCTGGTGAAACTTCAAAAATTAATCGTAATTTAAAATAATGAAGGGTCTAGATGGCTAAAGATAAGGATTTGTTAAAAAAAGGTTTTACAATTATCCTTCGACAATGAAAAAAATGCAAGTTAAAAGTCGTAAAAATAGCTTGTATAGTCCTTTTACTGAGCGATTCTATGTGGAGTGATCCGAGTATTTTGGAAATTGTCTTCTGTTTTTTTTTTTTTCTTAATATTTTGTGGGAAAAAATTCCAGTTTTGTGAAATATTTTCGGGTTTTCTTAATATCTATACAGTTTTTTTTAATATTTTTAAAAGTTAAAAAAAAATTTGTTTGGACTAAATTTTAGTTTTCTAAATGTTTTTTCTAAATATTTACACAATTTTTTTAAGTACTTTTTTGATAAAATATACTTTTGAAATTTTTTTTTTTGGAAAAAATTTATGTAAAAAAAAATGTTTTTGGAAAAAATTTTAGTTTTCTGAAATATTTTCTTTTTTTTTAATATTTACATAGTTGTTTTTTAAATATTTTTTGATAAAATATACTTTTGAAAAATTTATATTTTGGGAAAAAATTTTAGTTTAAAAAAAAAATTTTGTTAAAAAAAATTCTAGTTTTGCGAAATATTTTAGGCTTTTTTTTTAATTTATATAATTATTTTATTTGTTTAATATTTTTTGATAAAATATATATATATTTGCTTTTTTTTGAAAAAACTTGAAGTTAAAAAAAAATTGTTTGGAAAAAATTTTAGTCTTCTGAAATATTTTCTTTTTTCTTAATGTTTACATGGTTTTTTTTAATATTTTTTGATAAAATGTACTTTTGAAAATTTTGGTTTTTGGAAAAAATTTTTGTTCCAAAAAAAATTTTTTATTGAAAAAAATTCTAGGTTGCGAAATATTTTCGGCTCTTCTAAAAATTTTTATTATTTTTTGATAAAATATACTTTTGAAAATATTTTTTTGGAAAAAACTTAAGTAAAAAAAAATTTTTTTGGAAAAAATTTTAGTTTTCTGAAATATTTTCTTTTTTCCTAATATTTACATAGTTTTTTTTTAATATTCTTTAATAAAAAATACTTTTGAAAAATTTAGATTTTGGGAAAAAAATTTAGTTACAACAAATAAGGTTTGTTAAAAAAATTCTAGTTTTGCGAAATATTTTCGGCTTTTCTAAAAATTTATATGATTATTTTACTTTTTTAATATTTTATTCACAAAATATACATTTGGAAAATTTTAGTTTTGTAAAATATTTTCTGTTTTCTTAATATTTATATAGTGCTTTTGTTTTTTTTTTAGTATTTTTTGATAAAATTTATATACTTTTTAAATTTTTTGTTTGTTTTAAATTCTACTTTTTGTGCAAGTTTTGAGAAAAAACTTTTTCTGTGATTTTTGAAAAACACTCCCTCTGAAAATTTTTTCTAATTTTTCCACTAACCGCTGAGACTCAGTAATCCCATTACATTTCATATTGGGAGTAGCATAATTTTCGAGTTATGTTTCAAAACTTATGCGCAGCAGTGAAACATTCTGTGCATCTGCTTATTAATTACGCAGCGCCCCTTCAATAGATTTGCGCTTCGCTAGAGCAGAATTGAAGACTGCCCAGAATCAGCCAACTTTGGCCAATAGGAAAGAAGTCTGTGTTCCATGGGGGCAACTTCAGGTCACATACCTCAATAATGTCTCGCTAAAAGCTCCGGTCTCCTGGTTAAAAGGATGTGACACCCACCAAATGATTAATGCCTGTTCCTTTCTGTCAATAGTGAATAATTTTTTGAGAAGCTTACGAAAATCTTCTATCCTAGATTTTTGCAATAACGACGAGTATTTCTAAATTAATTGGAAGCTAAAAAATTCTGAGTTATTTTTAAGCAAACATTGAAAAAGTGTATATAAAATTTTGATAGGTGACTTTCTAACTTAAATTGTGCATGCAGTATATTAATTAGAACAAATAATTTAGGGGTTTTTCGTGCCAATTTTTTGCTCATTACTCTAATGGATTTTTAGCTACACTTTTGTTTATTGATTAACTCAAAGTAAATTTGAGGATTTTTACAATGTCTGGATTCTATGAGCAGAGAAATATCTTCAAATAAATGGAGGTTAAACTTGATTTATGCTTGCAATACCAAAATTATCCCAAAATTTTTCGATAAGTTTCCTTCGATTATTTTGGAAATGAAGTTGTAAGGTTAGACCAAATTTTTAGCATGTAACTTCTTTGATTTGCAGTATAAGGCAACATGAAGACACTGCTTATCAGGCTCCGATCTGGCACTCTATGGCATCGGTCTATCTGTGATTTACATTAGTAAGTAATGACGAACATTGATTACAGTTCGACTAATCGTGACTCTGAATCTTCTCTGAGCTTCAGTATGCAGGAGAAACCAAATACCTTAGCGAAAATATACATTTTTAATTGACTTGATTGGCGCGACTTTGTACTAGAGGGACGAAATGGAGATCGAGTTGACTTCACTTGATGTTTTTAATTGGCAGAACGGTAACCTACACCTTCTTCTTCTTGATTGGCGCGATACCGACTTATGCGATTTTGGTCGAGCTTAACAAAGCGCGCCAGTCGCTTCTTTCTCGCCAGTTGAACACACAGTGTGAACTCAAATCTTCTCCACCTGATCTTTCTAACGCAGAGAAGGTCTTGTTTTTCTTTTGCCATCACTAGCTGGTTTCACATGAAACACATTCAGAATCGGAGAGTTTCTATCCTGTCGGATAACATGACCCAGCCAACGAAGCCGCTGGATCTTCACTCGCTGCTCTGTGTCCATGCCGTCGTAAAGCTCGTACACTTCATTGTTCCGTCCCTCACAAAACTCGCCGTCAACAACGTGCAAAGGCCGAAAAATCTTCCTCAAAATCCTTCTCTTAAACACTCCAAACGACGACTTATCGGATATTGCTCTTGTCTACGCTTCTGCGCCATACGTTAGGACGGGCATGATGAGAGTCTTATAGAGTTCTAGTTTTTTTCGCCGAGATAGGACTTTACTACTTAATTACCTACTTAGTCCATAGTAGCACTTATTAGCAAGAGAGATTCTCCGTTGGATTTCATGGCTGACATTGTTGTCGATGTTAATGCTGGTTCCTCGATAAACGAAGTTTCTTACAACCTCGAAATCATAACTGTCAACAGTGACGTGGGTGCCGATACACGAGTGCGACGACTATTTGTTTGATGGCAGGAGGTTCTTCGTTTTGTCCTTGCGCACCACCAGCCCATTCGCTTTGCTTCTTTACCCAGTTTCGAAAAGTAGAATGGCAACTGCGCTTTGTTAAACTCGGACATCGAAAGGGCTTAATTGGCCACTAATGAAAGAGCACCAGACGATTCCGGTAGGAAAAATTTCATTAAAAACTTCATAGTATAAATGCTATTTTTCCACTTAATTCTTTTCTTTTTTAACGAAAATATATTTTTAAAGTCTGCTGTGTAGACATTTTTCATTAAATTTTAGAATAATACCTCATAGCCATTCTAAATATAAAATATATGGCAAAGTGCTTAATCCCCAAAAACCACTGGCTTCTTTAAATATGTATGTATGTTGCCGAATTTTAAAGCGTGCAATTATCATTTTTGTTTTTAGGAATAGAGCAAAAAGGTCGGGGGTATTTATGTATTT
This sequence comes from Anastrepha fraterculus, assembly GCA_037575425.1. Taxonomy (NCBI): domain Eukaryota; kingdom Metazoa; phylum Arthropoda; class Insecta; order Diptera; family Tephritidae; genus Anastrepha; species Anastrepha fraterculus. The sequence goes on along the minus strand of JAYXIM010018248.1, from coordinate 105,186 downwards.
GTGTATATTAAATAAATGTGTAGACGCGGAAGAGCTTTGACGTTGCAACTTGTCGCCAATTTGTTTGATCTGCCGCTAGGTGCTCATATTGATGTCTGACAAGCAGTGGCAGCGAACAAGAAAAAAAAGCAAAAAAAAAATATTTAAAAAAATAGAAACATAAATGATTAGTCTGAGAAGAAGTTTGTGTACAAAAACAACTAGCAAAATAACCAAGTGACAGCTACAACACTCAGTGATGCTTACAACTTGTCATTAGCTATTTTGAGTAATTTTAAGGCTTTCTTAATACGGATTTTTTTTTTATTTATTGGTTGCATAATTACCAATTTTTTGTGCTTGTATTACGTTTTTTTTTGTTTTTATTAACATTTTTTTTTTGTTCTTTTTTTTTGGTTTTTACTTATTACTCATTTTTGTTTTGCTTAGCTGCTGAGATTTTATTTATGTTCTGTGTCAAAAAAAAAATTTCGGCTTTGATGCTTTTGCCGCCGTTTTGTTTGTGTTGTGTTTTCTGTTTTGTGAGTGTTTTGAATTTTGAATTATTGTTTGGCTCATTTAGCGCAAGAAAAAACTTCTAAACATTTATATGTATTTCTACAAATTGCTCCTTTGCTGTGGTTAAATTGCCGAGGTTAGATAATTTGCGTGCTTGTCGAAATTTTTTTTTTGGTTGTGCATCAACTTTTGAATGGGATTAAGTGGCGTTGGTGAATAATTTGCGGGAGCATAATTTTTATTTTCTTTTTTGCACTTGGAAATATTCCAGTAAAGGAGCGGAATTGACATTTGAACTTGAAACAATAATATGAAAAATCATCAAACAAAAAGTGCTATATATTTTTGTAAGAAAATTAGTAAAGGGAACAAAGTATTTCAATAACAGCAGAAAATAACTTCACAATATATTTTCAGGTTCAAGGAATCAGAAGCCGATATTTATTAAGAATAAGAATAAGAATAATATTTAAGAATAAAGAATTTTTGTATCTCTATCCTTACTTATATCAGAACCAGTTAAAGTTTTATATATTTAATTGGCCGTGACACCCGTTTTGGGTGTTTGGGATGTGCGTCTTGATGTTTTCCCAAATGTAAGGACCTACAGTTTTAGGCCGGTTCCGAATGGCAGATGGTTTTTCGTGAGCAGTTTTTTCATGGCAGAAATACACTCGGAGGTTTGCTTTGCCTGCCGTGGAGCGATCGTCAATAACGCAACAATTGAAAAATTATTTCTAAAATTTTCACCGCAAAATAATGAAAATTGAGCAAGCAGCAGCGAATCTCCGCAGGCGACAAAACAAAAAGTGTTCTGATAGCTTTTGATATAGGAGATGTTCCTCAAAGGATCCCTCGTTGGACTTTTTTTGATTTCCCAATTCAAAATAGTATAATTTGTTACTGTAAGATTCATATTTATAAAAAAAGCTCGGCTGGTGAAATAGGTGAGGAAATACCATGATTGAATTATACAAGGTTAAGTAAAGTTTGACAACTGATTTCGGATGCTACTTAATCCATTGATGCAATTTGGAAGCAAGGGAAAAAGGGCATAAGTTTATCCCCTTTCTGAAAATGTAGTAAAAAATTGAAAAAGGTCTTTGTTAGCCATAGAATAATTTTATGTTATTTTATAAGTGGTACTTAATTATTTATATTTTTAACTTAACAATTCCCATGGATTTGTGTCATATATATATGTATTTTGACCATGCATCGGATTGGAATCTATATATGCCACTTGTAAATCTACACTGAAGTAATAAATAAAACAACTTGAGAATAGTGGGAACTCTTAACGAGGAAAAACCACTTTTATTTCGTCACGTCCGCTATCATACATTTGATTTTTTAACGAGATTGCCTACAAAGTTACAAGTATAAAATCTGTGTTAAAAACAGATCAATTTATATATGTATACGCAGAAACACAAGTAGAAGCCCAAAGCATTGCATACTTTACTTACAATTATCTTATCGAATCCTCATTGTTCTCTTCTTTTGTTTATTGCACCGGTTAAGATGCTTTATTCGAAAGTGCATCCGGCATTTAAAAAAAATCGTTTAGCTCCCTGCCGTTGAACTGGTTAAACACTGATTTCATCATTTTAATTTTGTCCAAGAACTCGGTGCTTGGTTTAACTAATCCGCCCTTAGATAAAGTGTCAACCCAAGTAAATGTAGGCTCATTGCATGAACAATCGGTCAACTTTAATTTGCGTATTATGTAACCGGCAATATATTCAAGGGCATCTTCGTGTAAGCTATCAAAGTCAGCGTCCTCATTTAATGATTCGTTGGCGAAGAGAGAGTCGTCTGAAACTATCTCATCTTCTGTAAGCAAACTTTGTAAAGTTTCTAAAGAAGTATCATTGAGACGGAGCCAGTTAGTTTCGTCGGCCTCAACATTGCCACGATCAACTAATATTGAAGTATTTCGTGCTGTTAATAGAAAGCGTTAAGTCATTCAGAAATGAGTAATATATGCATTCATTCACCTAATAAATATCTTCGTAATCTATATTTAAATTCCATAGGACTAGGATTGTCATACAACCCGCCTTTGGCACGCATCGCCCGGAAGAAATGCTCCAGTACAACCTGATTTAATCGATAAGTCAGAATGTACTGAAAGCGGTACTTTTCCTAAACATAACGATATAAGTTCCTGAGGGACTTGTTGCTTAGTTGTATGCCTCTTTGAAAAGGCAACATTGAAATTCGTCCCAACGCATAACACCTTCGGATTGCACGCAGAAATATGTGATGTTACTTATGTATGTGTTTTAAGTTAGTTCGCAGTTGTAAAACAAATATTAGTTAGATGGGAAACGAGACAAAAGTAAAAAAATGGAGTCTCTAAAGGAGTATTTTCATTACATCAAAATGGAAATGCAGCTAGTAAACAAAACTATTTTGGAAAATTATTTCACTCTTATGCATATAAAGCCATGTTTAGTAACCTTTGCATTACGACGTGTTGCATAACTGTTTTTACAAACTTTTATTCCTGAAGTAAATGCTGACTTTTAGCATTCGTCATATGCATTAAGAGAGTAACTTGTTAAACCATTGAATTTGATATAGATTTGGCTGCCATGATATGTTAACGACAGGAATGAGATAAAACAGAAAATTTAATTTCGTATTTCGAGCATAACAATACCTATATGTATTTGTTACCGTAAAGACATTGCGAAAGCAGAAGTTCAGTCGATCATTCCTCCACGTAAGAAAAACATTGGAGTTAGAAGAGTTAAAATTGAAAAAATTACAAATTTATTAGTTTATTGTTTAAAATTCGTCTACCTTAATATTTTATTAGTATAGTTAGGAAAATATATTCATATAGTCTAAAACTAATACATCGAAAAATTTCTATATTGATAATATAATCCACTTTTAGTAATTGCGATGAGTCGGGCAGAAATCAAAAACCTGTAAACCAAAAATCTTAAAAATTGTTAATTCATAAATATATCACTACAACTTACGTGTAAATGTAGACGTAAAGCGCGAGGACTTGCTCGTGTAGGTGTTGCGCATGCATTTACGTACAGCATATTGTTCTAGACCGGGTAGCTTGAAGAGCCAGTTCGGAAGCCAAATTGATTTCAGTGGTAGCAGAACTAGGCACATAATGACCGTCACATGTCAAACACTTACTAGGTATTTACACCATCATACACAGCACGATCAATGTCATCTATGAAATGGTAGAAATACACGCATACTTGCCTTCGTTTCTAAAAACCAGCTCTTCAACACACATCTTCCGCTGCACTTGCTCGTCTGTGAAGTTATACAAATAAAAACTTTTAAAACCAATTTATTATCAAATATTCTAACAGAACTTACTAACTGTAGTTGATGTATTGTATGTAAGGTGGTCACTATTATATTTGCAAAAACGCTGTTCTAAAAACCTATGAATGAAAAAGTTTAATAAGAATTTATACAAATGTCTGATCTGGACTTACTTGTATGAAAATTCACCAACCGGTAGTTTTCGGCAGCAGAAAGGCGACTCCAAATAATCGACTACCACCATATGTAAGACATAATCGACCTAAATAGTGAAAAATGCCATTAATTTACAAAATAATTAGCTTTTATTATTATACTTACTGGAACGTTTACAAGCAGATAAATGATTTTCAACGAATAATAACAAGGCAAAGCGTCAAAGTGAAAACGATGTTGCCGACCACATAGTTTGCACCAAAAGTTTAATTTTTACTACAATTTAAAAGTTTTTTCGTAAAAAATGTAGGAATATTTGTAAAGAAGCAACATGTTTTCAAATAAAGGAGCCGATTTGTCAAGAGGGAGCGAGAAAGCTGCTTACTTACTTAACCTTGTATAATTGAATCATGAGGAAATACTAAGCTCGATTTTGTGGTTGAATTTGAGTTGCCACGTAAGGGAATTTCAAAAGTGACAACTTTCAGAAAAATGATGCAAAAACCCAACCTGGAGTAACGGGCGCTCAAATACCACATCTTCGTAAGTTTTGCTCCGATTTACTTGAAATTTTAAAAAACTATTTTTGAAATACTATGAAATCATTTTATAAAAAAATTTGAAAAAAATTTACATATCTTGCGCTCACCCTAAGTCCTCTGAAAAGTGTTTATTATTTGAAGTGCTCGACTTTTTGCTTCGGCCTTACCTTTAACACTCCGATGGAAGTATTTATATGAAATTAGAAAGCGTAACTATTGGGTCACGAAAGGGACTTTGTTCCTAATTTCGGCGTTTACTTTCCCAAAATATTTGCTTAAGAAATCGGATATCATTGTAAGCGAAAACGATACTAAAATCTCCACAAACAGTTCACACATCGATCGTGGAACTGAATTTTGCTTTCCTTCCTTACACTTCAGATTTACTACCGCAGTTTTTGTTGAGCTGTGATCTAAGCAATTGACATGAAGGCAACGCTGGTAGGAATGACTGAGTTCGCCCGTTCAAAACATGCCTTGTAGAGAGGCAAGCTGCAGTAAAGTCTCAGTAGGTAACAACTAAGCGGAAAAGTGTTCAAGAATCTCGAAGATCCTTACAATTTTTACGACAGCACAACGATGATTTATGCTCGTTTCCGAGAGATAGAAATGCTTCGTGGAATGCGGAAGCTGAACAATGCACGAGGGAAGAGGCTGAGACAGAACCTGGGGAATCGAGAAGACCAGTGCAGCTGCTAAGAGCTAATGGATGCTTTTACTGAGACTTTCAAAAACGAGGCTCGCGGAAAACTAACGGTTCTAAGTCGCGTATAACATCTGTAGCATTCAGTGCTTCCTAAAGAAATGCCCCGCACTTTGTAGAATTCATTTTGGATATCTGTAAATCCACTTCTGCGAGCATCTGAATAGTTCAGATGCTGTCTTGTTGGAAGGGCTGATTGGATTCAGCAATCTTTTGGTGTTTAGGGATATGTAGGAATAGAATTTGGAAAGGCTTTTTAGCCCCAAATATAGGTCTCCGTGGAACAGAGTACTCTCCTTTCAAGTGCAGTTCGTACTACTTTATCTAGTCTACTGCTAACTGAATTATTTTCAAGGTATACCGTATTTCTATATGAGACTCCACTTTTTCCAGAAGCGCTGAGCACCTGAAGTAGCACCTCTTGGAATGCTGGGCTTCATTTCATCTGCCTTACCTTTGGCGACTACTTATTGTTGCACACATTTGTTATTTAACCTTGGTAATAAAACTAATATACTTGTAGATGATGAACAGTAGCTTCGGATAATTGCAAAGATACCATAAAAGTTAATAAAGTGCCAAAGAAAACTCTTGCGCAAAGCATACGAAACTTTCATACAAAAAGTAATTACTGTCGAAGAAAACAAAATAATTCCCTTAAGGAATTTTAGACTTCTCTCAACATTTTATGGGCACTTGGCACCATTTGTAAAATAAAAGAAAGAAGTAAAAAAAATGTAAATACAACATCAACGGAGAAGGCATCGGAAAAATGTTTTTCAATTAGTTTTCTTTGTGTTTCGCTGTTGCATGTTTGGTGCTGTTGCAATTGTGTAAATGTGTGGGTGCATACTTTATGACTCTAACTGTATTCCGTCATTTTATAGGTTGCTGCAATTTTTCCTACCGAAGTGAGTTAGCAAGTAATTTTTGAGATTTCCTCCTCTTTTTAAATTACTAAAAAAATTGTACAACAACCAATTGACAAATTGATTATTTATAAATACATACAAACATAAATATGTTGCAAAAAGGCAATTGAAGAACTCATCGTAAAAATAATAATTTTACGGTGGCTGGGCTTAGTTGTTTTTCGCAATACCATTTAGAGGTTGGCTGGTGCCGGAGATAAATTTTTGTCTTTTACGGTAATAGTGGCATAAGTCCATTTTTCTTTTCATTTTATTTCGTCTATCTTAATTTATTTTGGTTATTTATATTTATTTTTAAAATTTTTTTTTTGTGTTTTTGAATGTTATTTGGATTTATTTTGTTTGATTTCTCCTTATTTTATTTTGTTTTAATACTTTTTAATGCTAACTTTTTTGCCATTTTCATTTCCTATTTATTTTATCTCATTTTATTTTATTCAAAATTATTTTGTTGTATTCTTTAATTATATTTTATACTGTTTTAATTTATTTTAGCTTTGTTTACTTTCCTTTACTTTTTCATTTTTTTGTTTTATTTCTGTTACATTTTATATTATTTGAATTTAATTTATTTTATGTTTTTATCTATTTTATTTTATATTTTTTATGTTTCTTTTTTTGTTTTTTTTTCGGGACAACTAGCAAGTGCTGCACTCAGACATTAACTAAGTCTATTGTACTACACTTGGATTCCCTTTTAATTTTCTTTAAATCTACCCGATCTCCGAAGAAATCTGAGTAGATTTTGTGGTGGCAAGGAGCCAAGATGATCGCTTCTTAACACATCAGTGCCAAAGACCTCAAACCTGATTCGAGCGAAGGCGGGGCAGACGCACAGGAAGTGGTCCGTCGTCTCATCCTCCTCTTCACAAGCTGGGCAGAGTACACTGTCTGAGATGCCCACCTTTTGCATGTGCTTCGCCCACAGAAAATGGCCCGTCATCAGTTCAACCAGCTGTCTGCTTGAAGCACAGAAGCTTGCATTCCAAGAGCAAAGTGCAGTTTTGTCCTGCTGGACTCCACGTAGACCCCAGAGCCAGAGCCATGCTCGGCCCTGGAGCCATCCGTGAAAATGCGGAAACAGTGTTTGCCGGGCTCATTTTCTGAGTTTGGCCACAACTGATCCTTTGGCAGCACTCGATATCCATGCCTTCTCTGTATTCTAAGGCCTATCCTAGGATGAAAACATCAAGTGGGGGTAAACCAATCAGAGCATCTAATGTCGGGCCTGAAGTAGTCGAAAAAGCTCCGGTGCAACAGATGGCCACAGTGCGTTGTAGTCTCGATAAGGTCCTCCTGACTGATGCATAGTAGGTCTTATCATAGCCATGCATATCCATAGGACCTTACTAGAAGAAAGACCCCACGTTTTCCCAAAGCCACCTTTGCACTGCCAGAAAGCTGTCAGTTCTTTGGATGTCTTTGTTTCAACGTGTGATTTCCAGAGGAGTTTACTATCGAGAATTCCTCCAAGATATTTAATTTCCTTGGATAGCTGAATTGTGACTCCTTTTAGGTTAGGCAGAACGAGTCCATCAAGCTGCCTCCTTCTGGTGAAGAGGACAATACCAGTCTTGGCGGGATTTGCTCACAGTCCATTCGCGCAGCACCAAGTGTCAATCAGGCCAGAGTTTTCTGCACCACTTTCCTGAAGATGTTCATCAGCGAAGGCCCTGTTACCAAACAAGCAACATCGTCCGCATGTGCTTGTGCGTAGACTCCCGAATCGTTTAAGGTGGTGAGCAGAGGATCGATTACCATGCACCAGAGCAACCGCCTCCACACAAGCACACCGCCTTGGGGTAGCCTATATTAACCCCGGATGACACCAGCAGATCTTCCTCTGCTCGCACCGAAATGTTTCTTTGGGTCAGCATCGAACGAATTCAATTTACTAGCACCGAGTCTACGCCGTGCCTACTAGCAGAGCTACACATACTGTCAAAAGTGGCATTATCAAACGCCCCCTCTATGTCTAAAAAGATGCCCATAGCGTAGTCCCTCCTGTCGATGGCCAGCTCTACCCTAGCAACAAGATTTTGCAGTGCCGACTCGCAGGATTTTCCACTTTGATAGGCATGCTGAAATGGATACAGAGGGTGAGCCTTCAGCGACTTCTGACGTATGCGCAATACCAGCGATCGTTATTTTATGTTACTTCATTTCCTTTTATTTCTCTTTATTTCACTTCTTATTTTTTTGTATTTATTTCGGTTTTTTTATTTTATTAATTTATTTTATATTTATTATTTTTTTTTTTAATTTGGTTTCTTTATTTTGTTTTATTTTATTCTAATTTTTGTTATTTTGTTTTATTTTATTTCGATTTATTTTATTATATTTGGCTTATTGTATTTTAATCAATTTGTTTTTATTTTTATTTTCATTTTGTTTTATTGCATTTTATTTTATTTTATTTGGTTTATTTTATTTTATTTTAATTCCTTTTTATTTTGATTTTGTTCTAGTTTAATATTTAATATTTTCTTAACTTTTACTTAAACTTATTTTATTTCACTTCATTTAGTTGTAATATATTATTTTTCCTAATTTCCTAAGTTTTACTTTGATTCCATTTATTTTATTTTGTTTTAATTTATTAATTTTAACTAAAATAAATTGAAAGCTAAAACAGAAGCGCATGTGCGAGATTGAATAATAGAATTTCAACAAATTTATTGACTAGAAAATTAAGCGAAAATTTTGGCATGTCGAAAAATAAGGAAAATAGTAATTATGCACTGCGGGATATGGGTACTAAACATACGCTTGCGGTCAAAAAAATCACGCTGCCCTAACTAAGCGAACAAATATCACAATATTAGTATGTGAACGACAGTTGGATGGGCCCACCGTCATTAGTAGCCTTGAAAATATTTGGATAGAGGGATTTTTACGCCCGGCCTACCCATAATTCCAGAATTATCAAATTTGTCTTTGAAGAGTAGTTGAAAGAACTAAAAGAGTTAATTATTGATTTAAAGTTAGACTGTGTATGACCTCTTTGGATCAAAATTGCAAGTAAGTGTCGCTGTGAAGCCAGATACTCCGGATGGTTGCGCTAAAAACAAGGACTCAGTTGATATGATTGAGAACTTTGTGGATATATGTTTTAAAAAATTCTGAAGGTAGTTTTATTCAAACGCTCCGGAAGCCCTTCCTCGCTTTCTCACTAAAGTGGGACATGTACATAGAAGCAACTTAGCTATTTTGTTTGATCAATACAGCTCCTATAATAGTCATTAAGGGATATACTCAGTCTCATGGCGTAGGTGCGAATAGGTCAATGCTCTGTGTGAACAGCAATGTCAGACTTAGACCTCGGACAAGATTGGTTGTTCTTTTTTGAACTCAATTCGTTTAATTTAGGCGTCTTTGACATTAATTAATCTTACAATTTAGATGCACAAGGTAATAATTATAAGTAAACTAGCAAACCCGGCCCGCTTCGCTGGGCAAAGACATGGTGGGTCCACGTTTTGGCATATATTTCGAGACCCTAGTCATCAATAGGTATTAAAATTACCCCATATTAAAGCACTTATCGACAGCTTTCATTTGATGCCCATATTGCACATCCACAACCAAAGGTTACCAGGGCCCACGTTTTGACCTATATCTCGAGACCCCAGTCACGGAGCGGCATGAGAAATACTCTGTACTAAAGCATTCACCCACATCTTTCAATTGATATCCATATTGTACAAACACATTTTAGGGTCCACGTGTTGGTCTCTATCTCGGGACCCTAGTCACGGAGCGGCATGAAAAATACTCTGAACTAAAGCATTCACCAACAGCTTCCATTTGATACCCATATTGTACAAACACATTCTAGGGTCCACGTGTTGGTCTCTATCTCGGGACCCTAGTCACGGAGCCGCATGAAAAATACTCTGAACTAAAGCATTCACCAACAGCTTCCATTTGATACCCATATTTTATATACACATCCGAAGGTTACCCGGGCCCACATTTTGACCTATATCTCGAGACCCCAGTCACGGAGCGGCATGAGAAATACTCTGTACTAAAGCATTCACCAACAGCTTCCAATTGGTATCCATATTGTACAAACACATTCTAGGGTCCACGTGTTGGTCTCTATCTCGGGACCCTAGTCACGGAGCGGCATGAAAAATACTCTGAACTAAAGCATTCACCAACAGCTTCCATTTGATACCCATATTGTATATACACATCCGAAGGTTACCCGGGCCCACGTTTTGACCTATATCTCGAGACCCCAGTCTCGGAGCGGCATGAAAAATACTCTGTACTAAAGCATTCACCAACAGCTTTAATTTGATATTCATATTGTACAAACACATTGTAGGGTCCACGTTTTGGTCTCTATCGTGAGACCCTAGTCACGGAGCGGCATGAAAAATACTCTGAACTAAAGCATTCACCAACAGCTTTCATTTGATACCCATATTGTATATACACATCCGAAGGTTACCCGGGTCCACGTTTTGACCATTTTCCCGGCAATTATTCGAATTTTTCTCACCTTTAAAACCTTCTCTAGACCTCCACGAATAGTTCAAGACCAAGATAAGATAAATCCGTTCAGCCATTCTCGAGTTATAAGCGAACATAGGGACAGATTTTCACATTTATATATATAGAAGATTATAATGAAACGTGAGCTTTTATTTACATATTGCCTCTTCGAATGACTGCTTCTGTTTGAGTGGCGTGAGAACCGCTTACGTGATTTTGACCGAGTTTAGCAAAGCGCGTCAATCGTTTCTTTCTTGTGTTAACCGGCTCGAATTGGACACACAAGTGAAGCCAAGCCCTTCTCCACTTAATCTTGCATAGGGAGGTCTTCCACTTCCTCTGCTACCAGCAGCTGGTACCGCATCGAATATTTTCAGAGCCGGAGCATTTTTATCCATTCGGACGACATAACCCATCCAATGCAGCCGCTACACCTTTATTCGCTCACTATGTCTATGTCGTCGTAAAGCTCATACAGCTCATCGGTTCATCACCTGCGATACTCATCGTTGTTTAAGTGCAAAGATCCAAAAATCTTGTGCAAAATCTTTCTCTCAAGCATTCCAAGTGACGTCTCATCGGATATTCTCATCGTCCAAGATTTTTCGCCCTACACTAGGACATTCGTCAAGAGAGGACTTAACTACTCCATTGCCTACTTAGTCCAAAGCAGCACTTGTTGGCAAGAGAGATTGTCCGTTGCATTTCAAGGCTGACATTGTTATTGGTGTTAAGGCTGGTTCCCAGATAAACGAAGTATCTTACAACCTCGCAATCATAACTGCCAACAGTGACGTGGGTGCCGATACGCGAGTGAGCTGGCGTTTGATTACAGGAAGTATCATACTTCGTTTTGCCCTCATTTACCACCAGCCCCATTCACTTTGCTTCTTTAAACAGTCTGGAAGAGACAGAACTAACGGCGCATTTATTAAGGCCGAGGACTACTCTAACGATACATGAAAAGTTCACTTGCGGATTTACTCGTCGATATGGGACTTTGGGAGCCTATCAGCTCAAGGAGCTCAGAGCAGATAATAAAATCTCTTCATTATATTCAATCCGTAGAAGCTTGGTGATTCTGCAACCTGGAGCAGTATGAGCTTACTATGTCTGAGCCCTCGAGCTAAAGACAGTGGAGGAGCGACGAGTGATGGTTTACCGCACTATGCTAATTTAGTAGGTTGCTTCAACAGCAACAACGGTGAGGGAAAATTTTCCTGTTTATAAAACTTACGTAATTAGAGCTGGAATCTTTTCATTGATTGAGGTTAATAATAATGAATTTTTGACCAACCCATCGGTGATCTCATTTCCGGGTATGCTTTGAGGATGAGGAACCCAATTTAGGTCTACTACACTTTTCGAAGCAATCTTGATTTTATGGTGAAAGATGCAAGAGCCTCAACGGTAGCTCGATAATTTGAACAAATCGCAACGCGCTCGCGCGTTAAAGTACCATCAGTTAATGCACTAAAAAAGCCCATCAAGGCAGTAGCAAGTAATTCGGTTTTCGCCATGGTCTCGGTTAGTAAATCTCACTCTTTTGATAGATAATAAACCAAGCCCATAACGTCACAACAATTTTTAATTATTTGTTTGGTATTTCCGACCAAAAACAAGACATAACGCAGAACTTTCATGAAAAATAATTGAGTTACTACTCAATATTTCCTTTTCTTTTGCTCTTAATTTACCGCCATAAATCTTCAATATTAACTACAGCACCTTTTTTGACCGCAAGTGTATTAAGTATTTTTATGAAAGTGTGCATGTATGTACCCTCAAACAAATATACATGAAATTAATAATTCTTATTCGATACGTACATACATACAAAATTCCATATGAATGTTTGGTATGTGCACTAGTTTGTTGCCGCTAAATGAAGTCATGCAAAAAAGGAAAACAACAACAATAATGTTAGTAAACTGCGGCGCTAACGAGTGGGCGGCTAAAATGTTCTATTACGCAGAGCAGAGGCGTGCCCGCTACGGCAGGATAAACTGATATTAGCCATAAATACATACATACACACACATACCTGTATATGAAGTGCAGAGCGTAAAAGCGGGTGATGAGAACTGTGTGAATGCGGCACACATGTTGCCTACCCACACACGCACCCATATACAATATATACGAGGGAATATAAAATATGCACGCTAATACTAATAACAAAGCGTAAAGCTAATCAACCGGCAACAAGCAATAGCAAATTTAGTTGAAATTTAAAGCAAATGCGTGCACACACACACACACACATTTGAGAGAAACCCCATAGGTTTCCCGTGTGTTCCCATTAGGTGATGATACCAACCACCGTACTAATGGAAGGCCGGTCTAGATTGGTGACAGACCTAGTCCTGTGCTCATTCTTTCTAGACTAGATCTGTGTAGGTACCTCACAAGTGAACTACGTGGTCCAACGAAGGCTGGCTTGCGCAATGTGGTCCAACCAGAATTAGCGTGAGAATAAAGGATTTAAGATCGGTCCCTCTCCTAACTAGCTAATCCACGATGCTATCTAGAAGTATCTCTGTGTCCAGTGACCCAGGCCATGTACTTGTTGCACCACTTAGCCAGCGTATTTCGAATATCTACACATCCGACTGCCACTTTGAATGAAGTACTCGTGAACTGTTTTATGGTAGCGATAGAAGATCGTAAAAGGTTCAAGGTTGTAAATGACTTTGTTTATTTAGGAACCAGCATTAACACCATTAAAATTATCAGACTAGAAATCCAATGTAGAATCTCTCTTGCCAACAAGTGCTAATTTGGACCCACTAGGCAATAGAGTAGTAAAGTCCTCTCTTGACGAACAAAACTAACACTCTGCAAGGCTCCCATCATGCCCGTCCTAACGTAAGACGCAGAAGCGTGGACGATGACAACATCCGATGAGTCGTCACTTGGAGTGTTTGAGTAAAGGATTCTGCAGAAGATTTTTGTATCTTTGCACTTTAGCAACGATGGGTATCGCAGGTGATGGACCGAATTGTATGAGCTTTACGACGACACAGAGATAGTGCAGCAAATAAAGATCCAGCGGTTATGTTTGCTGGGTCATGTCGTCCGAATGGATACAAACTCTCCGGCTCTGAAAGTATTCGATAGAGGAAACTTAGAGTGAAATGAAATTGCTGATGCGCGTGCGAGGAAGGGGACTGAATTGGCTTCAGAGGCCTCCTATTCGGTCATCGGCATCACGAAAATTTTTTGGTCTCAAGGGACTCCACGCCATTCAAGTCCTGAAATCGTAGCTGTGTTTAGCGGTCACTGGATGATCGGCATACACGCGGAAAAGCTAGGTTTACCATTTAACTCGCATTGCAGAAGCTGTGGGAACCTTCCAGAGAAGGATACTGTTGAGAAGTTTCTCTGTAAATGTCCGGGTTTGGAAGCTAGACAATGGACTGGGTGCTTCTTTCATCAATAGCCTGGGATAGTGCGCCAACTTAAATCCCATCAATCTTCCGCATTATATCAACAGCTCTGGCTAGCTGTAGATATCTTCCTGTTGGAGTAGTTTGCATGTGGCTATATTCATGAATATCAAGGTTTTATTCGATTAAACAGTTAATATGTAGTAGTACCCTTTCTGGAAAGCCCATCTACTTTATAATTTCCTGTTGTATTTCTGTGACTTGGCACTGAAATGAAATTTACATTGAATTGCTGCGTTAAGTCATTTAGGAATTTATAACATTCTACCTGTATAACTATTTTTGACGAGTGTATTTCGGACTCTAGCGCTTTTATTGATGCCTGAATGTCTGAATAAACGACCACATTTCCTGGTGCGTAGTACTCTCGTATAGGTGTAAGTCCCTCCTTAATAGCAGTGGCTTCCGCTTGAAATACCAGTCGAGAATTGACGAAAAAAATGAACTGCGATCATAAAACAATTCTCAAGCACCTTCATTCAATGGGACTTACCGAAAAATGTGGAGCCTGGGTGAGTCACGAGTTCAACGAAAAAAAAAACAAAGAAAGTTGCCTTCAAATTGCTTCTCAGCATCTCGCCCGCCATCGAGCAACACGCGCTCATAAACAACGCTTTTTGTACCGAATCGTTACGGGAGGTGAGAAATGGTGCCTATACTCATAAATCAATATGAAGTACAGAAAGAAGTGGGTGGCTTCAGGAGATACACCAATGCCGAGAGTCATGCCGGATCTTCATCCAAAGAATATAAATATGTATTTGATGTGACTGGAAGGGCTTGGCGCACTGAGAAATGCTCGAAAATAAAACCACGGTCTACAAGGAGCACTACATTGTCCAACTACACGGCGTGAATGAGGCTATTCGACTGAAAAGACCAGATCGACATGGTCAAACCATACTGCTTCACGATAACGCCAGGCTCCATGTTGCACAAGTCGTCAAAGCAGCACTCCAAGAGCTCAAATTGAAGGTTCTTCAGCATTCGCCGTATGCTCCGAACTTTGCACCGACCGATTACCATCCGCTCTCAGTCGGACCATATGATGGGCGTTACCTTCGATAACAAAGAAG
Organism: Anastrepha fraterculus; assembly: GCA_037575425.1. Taxonomy (NCBI): domain Eukaryota; kingdom Metazoa; phylum Arthropoda; class Insecta; order Diptera; family Tephritidae; genus Anastrepha; species Anastrepha fraterculus. The sequence goes on along the minus strand of JAYXIM010018248.1, from coordinate 90,015 downwards.
TCCTTAAAAACTGGCTCAACATCTTCTTTGGCCCCAGATCAGACTATTTTTGGCGGAACGGCATCAACAAATTGGTCGAGAGGTGAGAAAAGGTTGTAAACAGCAACAGCGAATATGTAATTGATTCATTTATTGATATAATTATTGTTTTTTGTTTAAATAAAAGTCTTCGGTAAAAACGCTACGCACTTATTCCCCAATTTAATATGTGGAGATCGCTCTTCTTCTCGGTTTTTTGGTGTGGAAATCACTATTTATTTTTCTTTTTTTATATTTGGAGAGCGCTCGACTTCCTTTCTCAAAGACTTGGACGGCTTGGTCAATATGAGAGCACTTCCTCGAACTCTTTAGAGCGCTCCAAGGGTGCTCTCAGTATGATTCCTACTTCCACTGGGAAACACTTTCAAAACAAAAACAAAAAAAATGTGCGAGAGTTCGTAACACATATGCATGTCATGTGCGTCACGCTTGAGGGGTGCAAATGGAAACATTATGCACAATTTTCCATGGCAGAGTGGCAAAAATGCTGCAAATATGCAATACATAAAAATACAAAGGCGATTTGAAGGCTCTTCCGGGCGCTTCCGCGAAGTGCAGTAGAGTAGTGAGAAGAGTGGGTGCTTAATTGTGTGCATTGGCACAAATACCTACAAACAAGCATATGGGATTGTGAAATAAAGAGTGAAAAAAACAACGCAAATACTCTCACACAAACACACGCAACTGCGTGTATACCCGCATGCTCGCCACAGCATATGCACGCATTTATCCCCTAATAAACTCACGAATATGTGAATTTACCGGTTGTGGCAACAATAAGCATTATACTAAAGCACAATATGCAACATGCAACATGCAATAATGCTCAATGATTTATGCGTATATATACTTACAGATGTGTATACATATGCGTGCACTTATGCTGCATTGCCTTATTGCAACAACACGTCCGGAAAAAGGACTTTTCCGCAATTGACTCGCCAAAGCCACACACACACACACCCCACACTCTCAAAAGGCAATGTCGGGCGTGAGAAGGGCTGGTAAAGGAAGAACAATCGTTACAGGCACATCGAAAGGCAGGGCAGTTAAACAAAGGAGGTACGTAAGGGGGCAATCAGCGAGTCACGAAAGCTAGTCACTGCATCAGGATATGAATTCTACAACCACTGACCGTCGAATGGCTCGCAGCGATTTCTGTTCAGTTAATTTTGCTTTTCTTTTTTGCTGTTTTCGTTTTCCTTTCATATTGCGAACGCATGCAGGATATACTCGTATACGCCACATATGGGCGCATGTTGCATGCCACCTAAAAAAAAAGTTAAAAAAAAACTACAACAAGCATCATAACAAGCTGAACAAGTGGCGGCTGTTATGGTTGTGAGAAGCAACAGCAACAAGCTTGTTAAAAAGCATTAATATCCTTGCAATTTAAGCGGTCCTTTTTCGAAGCGCTGATGCAAAAACAAAGAGAAAAAACGCAGCATTTAAAGGTAAAAGAAAAAAGTGCTCAGTAAAAAGTGTTGCAAATAGTGGCCGCTTGGTAGGATTGTGTGTGGTTTAGGTGGCATCCAATGGATGTAAATGGTTGTGGGTGAAAATTGCGATTGAAATTGATATTTCATCTTTTAATGTGCGCAATAAATGATGGCTTACGTTGCAAGGTTCATAGGTTTATTGGTGATTGTTCATTACTTTTTTGTGTTGAATGAAGCATTACGAATTGTGAAATATTCTCTTCTTTGCAGCGTCACAAATACTTTTCCCAAAAAGTACGTGAGTGCTTAGATATTTATCCTTAGTACTTGATGAGATACGCGAGGTAAAACGGGGTTTTTTAAAGGTATTTCCGGCCGCAAAGACTTTGAAATACACCCGGAGACTTACCATTCCTACCAAATAGTAACATCTATTAGGAAAAATAATTTGATATTTCATGTTCGTAGTGAGCCTCGAACCAGGCACACCGAATCGTAACCCAGGATAAACCCAGTCGGCTGCACAGGATAATAGATTGCAAGGTTTGGTCATCCAAAACAAAATTATGAGAGCAATTTTGGCTGTTTCGTCATAGGGGATTTGACAGAGAAATAGAGAAGCGAATAAGAGAGAGAGAGAGGGTAACTTCAACATTGTGCTCTATCAAGGTTTGGACATCCGAGACAAAATTGTGAGAGCAACTTTGGCTGTTTCATCATTGAGGATTTGTCAGTGAATGAGAGAAGCGAATATGAGAGAGTAACTTCAACATCACGATTGGTTAGAAAGCAGTACCTGAGGTAGTTTGCTAAATTTGTTATTCCAAAAATCGTAAGTGAATTCGTTTGCTTTTTATCAGATACAGGCACAGAGGCGCCACCATATGAGAGAATGAGAAGGTAGATGAGCTTCTAAGAGTATATTGGTACTACTTTCAGCAAGTTGGAAAAGGTTAGACTAACATGGCCGCTTCCCAGAAGCTCTCCAAAATTGTTCGAGCAATATGTCATCGCAGAATTCAGCCAGCTCATTTCAAACGTATTCACACACTCGTCTAATTGGTCGCGTTCGAAACTTTGTGCTTCTGTCAATAATAGAGCGGGGGCTGTATGGAGTTGAGTGTGCAAAATGTGAGGACTGCATTCTATAAATAGTTTTGAACTCAGAAAAGCTTGCAGATTATGATTCTGCATGTTGCCGGGAGATTTGATGGTCCATTTTTTTTTTACCCCACCCCCTTAGTATTCAAGTAAATGGACTGAACAAGTGCTTTGAAACCATTTCAATGATTGTTTTAGTGATAAAATTCAATTATTTCTTATGATTAAAGATAATTTTAGTCAATAAAAAAAAGTAAAAAATAAAACACATATTTTTGATAAAAAATGATTTAATAGGAAAAAGAACATTTTAATATAAGTCATACAAAAAAAATACAAATAATTAATCTTTTTTATTTTGGCAGTTATTATTAATACATTTGCACAACGAATTACAATTAGTTGTAACTTTTTGCAAGAACAAGCCTTTCTTTGACAATTAGATGTACATTTGCAGGGTTGAATTAACAATTCCGGTAATGATCACTTCGTCAATTGTTGTGGATACAATTTACCATCTTTTTTTCATAGCCTAATAAGGTGTAATCAATAGGCTGTAGTACTGTTTAGTCAGAATTTATCCACATATAGGTATGTTTGTGCTGAAGCTCTTAACAAATGTAAATGTAGAGCATCTGATGGGCAAATTGCTTTTAATAAATTTAAGCCGAAGCCGACATTTTGACAAATTAATTTATAGCGAAGTTCATCAGCAGTTAATGTTTTTTTTTGAGAAAAGATGCCTTAGACCATCCAAAATCCAATGATGCAGCTTTTAAACTATTTTTTTTTAGCTCAATCTGCTAATCGAATCGCAACCACTTAGAGAGTGTAATGCTGGCAAAATACCAGAAATGTTTTCGCCAAGGGATTGAGCAGCTAAATTACACCTTGAAATGTATTTTTTCTTATAAGAACCTTCAAACCATAGACCTAAACAACCTAGACGTGCTGGATTATTCCAAAAGTAAATTCCAAGAATAAAAACATCTGTATCAGCACTAAGAATTATGATATGAGCAGAATGTTTTTTACTGCGTGAAATATGTGACAAAACATCCTTGAATCTGCTTCTAAATGATTCGAATTCAAATCAGGTACTTCAAAAAATAAAGAGTTTTGTAATATAAAACATTTTGTTGGCTCATCAAATCCTCCGCAAACATATAATTCGCAATCTTCTATTACTCGTGCATATTTAGGAGCTACATTACAGAGAAATCGAACCAGCTGTAACTTATTTTCAGTGCTTGAAAAGAAATTATTACAATTAGTTGGAATTTTTGTGTGATCGTTTGAAATTATAAAATTTTTAATATTTTGACCTTTACTCCGTAAAGTTGATTCCAAATATTTTATCGAAACGTTAACAGAGACTTATATCTGTTGCATCTTGCAACTCTTTACTAGAAATATTTTTACTTCCTTTCTCAGAAGCAGTTACAAAGTTATCAAATTTCATTTTTTTAATTGGATCGAAGATGATTCATCAGCAAACTGACCGGTGTAGATATTTCGAAGCGCGCGGTTCTCGGTGTCATTGTAAGGATTACAAGCATTGAAATACTTTACGATATTTTTAATATCTTTTTCGCCTTTATTGATCCTGGGTTGCGTCCATTCATTATGATAATTAATGCCACTTGTAGAGTCTACTTGTATTCCGAGATAAGAAGAAAGAGCCTCGTGAATACTGTTTTTAAAAGGATAAAGGAGCGCCCATCTCTGCATCGCATTTTCATTTTTACTAATACCTATTAAGCCTCTAGTGACTGCTGAAGATCGGTTCTGAGTCTGCTCTAATGCTAAATCGGGGCTCATTGCATTAAATTTACCTTCCGTTCTTATCTTTTTTCGCTAATGTAACTTGCTATACAAGTTCGATGCCAAGTACATTTGTATTCAGTAAAGTCTGCATTATTTTTAATTTTCTCACTAATGTCATCTTTTCTCCGATCTGCTGCTCTCTGAATATTTATAAATGATTGTGGTTTTGGATTCATCACTAAATTACCCGTTTCATCACAAAATAAACACGAAATTTCGTATAGTTTTCGTTTCTTTATATTTATCACTTCTAAAGACATTGTCCATGTGTTTATTTAAACAAAACACTAATAAAACACTGAAAATGCGCCACGAAATATTTTCTACTCACTAATACGAGTGCTATGTCGCAATAACGCTTGGTCAAGGTGAAGGGCTGGGGGAAAGCGAAGGGACCATCACAGCTGCCGGCAACATGTTTTTTTTTTTGTGTAGGGTCTCAGGTAAAAGAATTTCAGCATTGTTGCCGGTCCTCCCATTTTGCATACTCAATGTCCTTTAGCGTCTGCACTATAATAGATAAATTAACATTGCCATTTTTTCAATAGTAATGAATCTAATTGTCGCTCCTTAATCAAACGCGTAGTCGCCATTGAGCGTTGGATATTCAGGTCTAACGCCTAGACAGCTGGAAACTGATAGCTATATTTTGTTCTAAGATGGAGGTCCTAGGTTCTTGGACGTGAAATGAGACGGCTAAATTCTGTTGCCGAGTACCCGATGACGTGGCAGCCGAAGTTGCTGGCACAATTTTGTTTTTCATCATTGCTGATGGCCAAATCTGCTAATCTTAACATTCTTAGGTGGGACTAGTTGAGATGAGTTGAGATAACTTCAGGTGGAGTGAATTAAAAAGATTGGGTGGGAATTTAGGTGAAAAATAAAATATTATAAGAAACTAATTTGCCCGGCTCTGAAAGTTTCGATGCCCTACCGGCTGGTGGTAGCAGCGTAAGAGGAAGGCCTCCTGTTCGTTGGAAAGATCAGGTGATCAGGAAGGAGAAAGAAACGATTGGTCGACTCGGCTAAAATCGCTTAAGCAGTTATCGCGCCAAACAAGAAGCAGAAGATATTGGAATATATTGGTATGGTGCCTTCATGGCCCACATGAGTCAATATCAATTCAACGCTTTTTGTTCTAAAATTTTAAGCTTTGGAGTTTAAGTTGAGTAAAAAGGCCAATTTGCTTGGATAATTTCTTATTTCTTCCAAAACTAAAAAAGGCAATTCTATACATTGTAGCAATAAAGCGACTGAAAGTACGCGTAAAGTCGGAAATTTAATAAATTTATTATTAAATCGCATCTAATTTCGTTTATTTCGCCTTAATTAACGCCAACAATAGCGTACAAATTTTTATTTTCATACACTTTTCACTTTTCGTTCTATCTGTTGATCACGGAAATGTGCAATCAGCGATTTTTTGTTCTTTCAAAACAAAGGAAGAAAAAAAATACAAAAAATTAAAACAACAACCAAATGCTATGAAACAAACACAAAAATAACTCAATAAGGATAATCGAAATAAATGTGAAACATAGAAAAAAATTTGTTCTTGTAATTTGAAGCCATTAGTTATTGGGCAAACCAAGAAATATCATAGGCAGGGAAGGCCACATGTCCTGCTGTGCGAGCAGCGGGATGCATAGCACTCACCACCGTCAGCGGCACTGTGACCGCCGACGACAAACGGTACGATTTCACGGCGTTTGCATGAGTGTGTGGTGTATTGGTATGTGTGTGAATGGGTTAGAAATGCCAATATTGGCGAAAAATGTTGATCCCGGCATTTCGGGATATTTTGAGCGTAGTCCCGCAATTCAGAGACTTGCCTCGTGACTCGCATTGGGGCTTAAATTTTTTTTTAGTGTTTGCAAAAACTCAATAACTGAATGCATATAAGCAAACCGTGAAATAAATGTGTTTTGGTAATGCAATCGGCTTCGTGAGGGGCCAACAGCTTCTATTTGAATGAAATTTTGTGACAAACAAGTTTGTACTTCTTTCAAGCATTATTCAATGTCCAAATATTTAACGTTAACGCGCTATTTCCACAAGCTGAACAACACCGGCATCTCTGGATTGGCATCCCTAAAATTGGTGCATTTAGTTGTATGCGCGTTTGATAGCCTAAGCAAGGACACGCTTATCAAATTAATTTCGGTTTAAATTTCCGTTTGTCGATTGCAGGAGCGTTTGTGTGTATGTGTGGGTAGATGTTTTCATTTTGTTCGCAAATGTGTTGTACAAAATGTTTTTGTGCTTTAATTACTCGAAAATGTCGCTTTTAAGGGTTGTGATATTTGCTTTGATTATTTTTTTTTTGTTTCTTTTTTTTTTTTTGCTTTTGTTTTACTACCCAAATTTAGAAAATATTTTCGCCGCCTTACAAGTCGTATATGTGCGAGACTGAAAAGGCGGAAAGTGGTCTAAGCCGGTAAGCGATGCAGCGGTAAGAAGAAAAATGCCTTTCAAAGTGGGCACTTCAAAAATTTTATAGCTTCGCATATTTATTTAAAGCAAGCATTTCTCAACTAAATATGTTTGGCTAAAAATATACACGCAGAAGTGAAACACTTTACATCTCCAACTTCTACACAGTTGACACAAATTTTACGACTAACTAATCCAATGTAAAGCAAGACCAAGAAGTTGAAAATTTCCACATAAAACCCTCCCTAGGCATCGTAAAATCAGTCATAAAAATGGCATAGAAATCTCTTAGCACTCAAATTACAACTACACACATTTGCCGTATGCCGTACGCCGATTTAATTTGCCGTAACGCATATGCCAACTTCCTGACCGCCTGGCTGTCTGCTGTGAGGGCGCAACTCATTAGTCGAAATTGCAAATCCGGCAGTCAAACAAGGAATTGATTTAATTAAACATCATTTACACGCATTGCACACATCGAATGCAGCATCAGTGAAGCCTAAGTGCGTGTACTTAGACATGGAGCTCGCCTTGAAATGCCTTGAGCGTACCAAGCAGCACGCAGCAGCACTCAGTGCAGCTTAAGCCGACGCTGTCGTGCCTGGAAGGTAGTAAACTTTAAAGCATTTGCATGCAGCATAGCTCATATGAATGTGCGCCAGAAGCGAGCGACTTAGCAGCCAGACCAGCAGTCGAATTGATTAAAAACGCTTTAGCAGCGACGCGTCCTCGTGTAAATGGAACTCCAACTCTAATTCCCTCACTCATCATCGCAATACTCAGCTACTATGCGCATACACACAAACATAATTTGAGCATGAATGATTGCCTTTGCTGTTGATGTCGGTATGGAATTTAATAACAACACACTCATGGGATTACTATTATGGCTAAAGGAGGGCGGTCGTTCGCTTGTCCAATCGCCAGCCATTCAGCCACCCAGCCACCCAGCCGCCCAGCCGCTTGCTACTTACGCACTTAAACATTCATAACCTTTCCACAGCTTTTCATGCATCTTTCGTCCTCCTTGCAGCAAGCCAAATGCTGCGGAACACAATAGCCGCATAGTGCCCTTTGCCGAAACTTAGATTTCCCCCAGTTCGGGCCCGCTTGCGTCGCACACGTGTTCAATGTTGCTCAATGACGGATAAGCCTAATCCAATGCATAAACATGATTAAAACGTGCCGCAGCGATGGCTTTATTGATGTATGCGCAAACATTAGGGCGGGCATACTTTTTTTTCAACATCATCTTCAGTACATTCGGATGCTACTTAAGCTTCGACAAAAAAAAAAACACATTTCAATGGAGCACAGCTCTAAACTCAATTTCAAGCTTACCAAATTTTAAAAGAAGCTGCCTTAGTATGAAGATTAATATTAGCCAAAGTCAAATTTGGTGATTTGCTGGTACAAAGAATTTATTTTGGATATCAAGAAGAAGAAGAAGAATTAATTTAAAGAATGCCATAATGGTGCTACTGTGGGCCACTAATTTTTATAATTATAAGCAAGCGGCTCGAACAGAATTGTGTGACCTCAAATTACTGACACAAGCCGTGCAGGAGAAATTGAAACCAACCGGCCTTAAAGTCAACGTCAGTAAAACGAAAGCGCTGCATCTTAGTGACACCATATCGGAACTACTGATGTGGGTGCCCAACAGTTCGAAACCGTTGATAAATTATTCTACCTTCGCTGCTTGGTCAACGCGGATGGCGGTTCTGAGGTGGATGTGGAATATAGACTTAGCAAAGCTCATCTTTCGGCATCCTCGCTCTATTGTAGCAAAACAATAGTATCAGCCTTCACACGAAGCTGCGCAGCTTCAATCAACCGTCAAGGCCGTTTTAATATATGGTTGCCCCACTTAGAAAGTAATTGCGAAGGTCATGCCGTCTTCGGATTTTGCGAGTTTTCTGGCACCGTTCAATACCCAACCCCGAGCGGTTGGCACTAGCTAACCCGGTGGATATTGCATCATAAATCAAAAAAGGAAATGGCAAAGCATTAGCCACACGCGAAGTAAAAATGACGATAATGTCGCTAAACAAGCGCTGCACTGGAATCCATTTCATTAAATTGGTAGAGAAATGGGCAGGTTAGGAATGACCTGGCGACGTTCAACAGAAGCTGAAATGAAGTCTCTTGGGTTGTCGTGAAACGAACTAATATCCCTAGCACGAAACCGTTCCCGTTGGCAAAGCGGAGAGGTTGACGCCCTATGCTTCAAATAGAAGATAAAGGATCTAATCTCTACTGCGTTGGAAGTTACATCCCTAGCTGACTTGCAGTCAAAGCTTGGTGACATTCGGTTCAATGGAACCGAAGTTATTGCATTTAAAATATCAGTATGTTTGGGCCATCGGCACAAAAATGAGTTTCGAACAAAGAGCTAATATCAAATTTTGATTTGAAATCTGTAAAAGGTTTACCGAAACATTTGAATTGATGAACAAATTTTATGCCGATGATTGTCTATCTCGTGCCAGAGTTCATGAGTGGTTTACACATTTCAGAGATGGTTGTGAGGACACAAATGTCAATGTACATAGGGGCCGCCCAGGACCAGTAATCACCGAAAACTCCATCGAGACTGTTCGTCAATTTATCAAAAATGAACCAAAATCATTGTTGAATTTCATAGAATCGGAGTCGAATATCTCCAAAACATCGATTTATCGCATTTTTACTAGTTATTTGGGCTTACGAAAGGTCTGTGCACGTTTTATTCTGCACAACTTAACTGAGGATCAAAAATTGCTCAGAATTTAACATTCGAAAGAGCTCATTTAAGAGGCTAGCAAAGATGAGAATTTCCTTTACAACTTTGTAACTGGTAATAAAACGTGGTATTTCGAACATGAATCTGAAACTAAGCGTCAAAGTACCGAATGGAAGGCCTCAGACGAGCCACCAACCAAAAAATCGCGTTTGGAGAACTCAAGACTCAAGACTCAAGTCGATGCTCATTTGTTTTTACGATTAAAAGGGAATTGTCCACAAGGAGTTGTTGTTGAAAATGATGCAGAACCTAAGCAGCTTATTCGTGTTCTGCTAAGTGCAGGGTAGTAACAGAGTCGGTAAAAGTTAATTAAAGATAGCTTTTTTTAAATTTTGCCAAGTCCGATATTGACCTTAGAGCTATGTTCGAATGGCGGCCGGCCGAGCCGAATGGGTTGATGGTAGGCGATGGCAAACCTCGGTAGGCAATGGTAAACCTCCGAGTGTATTTTCGTCATGAAAAAGCTCCTCATAAAATATATCTGCCGTTCGGAGTCGGTTTAAAACTGGGTGTAAGAGCCAATAATGTATGTGTGTCTATGCTCGAATGGACTTTTTCTCTCTTAAAATTGTATGTAGAATCCGAAGCTGTTAGGAACGATAAAAATCGTTCTATACAAATTGACCCACCCTAATGCGGGTATATACTTGTAACTTGCAATGTGATGAAAAAGCGCAATCTAGTAAATTATTTGATTTATTCCATACAAACATATTTAAAAAATATTCGACGAGTTAAAAAAGCTGGTTTATTGTACAACGAAGGGTTGCTGTTGTGGCAAGTGGCACAAAAAAAATACAACCGAAAAGGTTAAGCAGGTATTTAGGGTAAATATTAATGGAACATAAGTTTTCATTATTAAGCGAGTTGCTCAAGGGAGAGGGGTATTATTCAGAACGCTACAAGTTTTTTACTTTATCTAAACACAAGGTGGCGCAAAATTAATAAGCCAATTTGGTGTTTGGTGTTAAAGTGACGGATATTTTTATTTTGGCCTTTATGCGCTCTGCTGCTTGTCTGTTTGTACACTGTAGCTGTCTGTTTCAAGTTTGATTGACGTACGATGCCATTTACAAAATTATAAATTTTCCGATAAGGTGATTAATTTTGCGCCAGCTTGTATTTTTTATCCCATAACTTTCCCAAGCAGTCATCAGTGGAAAAAGGTGCATTTCCAGCTCACCTCAAAGTTGGGCAAAATGTATTCGAAAATATTACCAGTATTTCATAAGTTTACGCAAAATTTTCTTAACTGCGCGTCATTTAAATAAAAAGTGTAAAGATTTAGAAACAAATATATGAATTTTAACTTTTAATATGATGTAGAGCCTCCATTTTACCAGGTTTATTAGAGAATATGCATTTTGGATGTAGAATTATCGACTTTCCATTAGGTACGTCTTGTTTAGAGACTGAAGATAGGACTGAGTAGTTTCTCTGCCGCTTTACGGCCTTCGCTAGACTTAGATACTACATTTTGGGGTTCGGATGTTTTTAACTGCCCTCTCATTTCTCAAAGAATGTAGGGCAGAAGCATTGCTACATTGCAAACGTTTCGCGCCAAAAAGAGACCCTAGTAGAGAATAGTTGAATAATTTGCGAAATAGCCAGATTTTTTTTTTAAATCTGTGCATCAATAAGATTCCACATCTGCTCATAATTCATCGAAGGATTCGGCTTGGCTCCACTGTAAACTTCCTTACCACTCAGTGCCAGATTTATGACCCTCTTCAGGGGCGAACTGTACCTCTTCTAATTACTAATGTGTCCGAAATTTAAGTGAGACTTAATGCAAAACTTCATAAAAATAGGTACGCGCTGAAGTCCACCATCTCATAATTGATAACACCAATTGACATAGAAGAGTTACAGTAAGGTTTGGCCTTTTATAGATCCAAATATTCAGTAAGATTCAGTCTTTCATCGAACGTGTGAGAATTGATTGTTACAAAAGTTTATCGAAATTCCGCCATCATCGGATCTCGTCCAAACCTCTACAAATCCACAAATATTGACTACTTGCCCTTGTTTGCTACATTGCGATATCGTCGGATCTTCTTTGTTACGGAATGAGGAAGGAGACACCGTTAACGTGAATGGTTCAGTGGCCAGAGCTTATCAACAATGAAATATTCGAGCTGTGGTTCCAAAAGACAGCGCAATACAAAAGAAGTACCATTCAAGCGGACGCAACGCTCGAAGCTGTGAAGAAGAAGTTTGACGACAGGTGAGTCTCAATTGGTCGTCACGATTATGCGATTTGATTGCTGGATTGTTTTATTTGTAGCTAGAGTCAGGTTCAGCCGTAGCCGTATGGCTGCGTGCATGGGCAAGTACCAAATGATAGAAAACATTTGACAATGGCAAGCCTCTGAGTGTATTTTTGTTAGGAAAACCGTCTGCCCTTCGGCGATGGCATAAATGACTCCTTTTATTTATGGGCAAACATTAAGATGCCCAAAACAAATAGAAGGAATATCCCGACCAACCACCTAACATAAAGTTATATGTATGTAAATGTCAAGCTCTTAGTCTACACTAAAAGACGAAAAATTATGGATGGAAAAATTTTAACGACCGCTTGACTGCTTGCGAAGGCAAGCTGGTCATTTCAAAGATGAGCTATTCCATATATATATATATCATAAAACGGTTATGATACTATTTACTAGAAGGTACAAGATCCCCTATTGGCAATCCCCGAAGCTAAGCGACGTGAAACTAACCCTTAAAAACCGCACAAAGTACCTTGGAGTAATGCTGGATAGTAAAATATAATGGAAGCACAATATATTAGAGAGGAAGAAAAAGGCTAGTAAAGGCGCTCTGGTGTGGACTGAAAGTATTCAACGTCTAGGTGTACTCTGCACAACAGCTGCATTGAGAACTACTCCACCGGCAGCGCGTGAAAGAATACTCAACTTGTCAGAGATTGATATTGCGGCGGAATGCCCAGCAGCTAAATCCGCCGTAAGACTCATCGCGACAGGTGAATTTACCTGTAAGACATTCGGACATCGCTCAATAGGTTTAGTTATAGGGTTCAAATGGACTATATGACTCCGAGCAATTGGGTGAAGAAATTCCGAACAACAATAGAAGAAGAGGGATGGAAAAAAGGAATGAAACCTAACCCAAATACTCTTAGTATATTTACTGATGGCTCGAAAATGTTAGATGGAATAAGGGGAGGGATCTGCCTGCGCAGAGCTAGGCATCAAGCAGCCATTTAAGCTTCCTGACCACTGTAGTATCTTTCAAGCAGAAGTTTTTGGTGCAGGCGAGGCTGCGGAAATAGCATTCGCAAAGACATCAAGCAACTCCAAAATAAATAAATATACATTGACAGCAATAAATACATATACGTTGAACGCTAGAACACCTTCTATGTTCCTGCCCTGCATTAGTAAGAATCCGAATGAAATGTTTAGGAGCTTTACAATATGAGAAGTTAGTATGCTTCTCGGGGATAGAGCTCCAAAGTTTACTTAGATTCGCAAAATACCCAGACGCATTGCAAGATGTCTACTACAAAGAAACGTAAGGGTCTGGCTCCATCTGGTAACACTAAGGATCAACAGGTCTATGTGATGGCTTTCAGCCAGCCAGGTCAACCTAACCTAACCTATTCCATATATATAAGGGCATGAATATGTTGTAGCTTCAAAATAAAGCTAGAGTAAATTTGATACTCCCACCGTTGCTGTTATATTTACATTTATTTTCCTTTCGTTCTTTTCTGGTCACCCTATAGTTGACTTGCCTTTACGAAACTCGTGCGCGGAAATGACAATTGATGGAGTGATTGAGAAGGTCAATTGGTTGGTAGCATGAAATACCATATCTGAGTAGTTGAGACGGAGGTCACTACACTAAATGCATACAAAGCAAATATATCGACGTAAAGTTATTTTTCATGTTGATTATATCATCTCTAGTTTCCAATTCAAGAAATCCAATCCAATCGTTACACTCAATTGTGGTTTATAAAGCATTTGTATATAAAGGGTGATGAGATTGAAGGTACTTTTTCCAATTGGGTTTTTTTGATAAATCTCGAGGGACTGCTGTCAAAATAAACGCACATTTTTTCAGTATTCTTTGACATTTTATCATGGAAATACTTATGCCTGAACAACGTTTACAAATCGTAAAAATGTATTACGAAAGCCGACGTTCTTTGAAAGCTTTCACCGTGCGCAGGCCAACGAATTTTGTTCAGTGATGAGGCGCATTTTTGGCCTCCTTATTTGGACGTAAGAACAACCCGAAGCCATTCAAGAACAGCCATTACCTTTACTGATACCGGTTGGTGCGGCTTATGGGCTGGAGGAATCATTGGCTCATATTTCTTCAAAGACGAGGCTGGCTTCAATGTAACAGTGAAGGACGAACGCTATCGCGCTGTGACAAACGACTTTTTCATATTGGAAATTAAAGCCCATGAACTTTAAAACATTTGGTTCCAACAAGACGGCGCTACTTGGCATACATCCCGTGACACAATGCATTTACTGTGTCGTCGTTTCGGCTAGGAATTTATCTCTCGTCTCGGTCCAGTGGATTGGCCACCAAGATCGTGTGATATCAGACCTTTGGACTTTTATTTGTGAGGGTATGTAAAGTCTAAACGCTATTTGGGTGAACCAGCTTTGATTGAGGCATTGAAAGCCAATATTACTAAAGGTATTCACGCGATACCGACCGAAGTCTTCCAGCGAGTCATTCAAAATTGGTTTTTGCGGATGGCTGAATTACGACGCAGTTGCGGCCAACTGGAATTATCTTCAAAGAGATCATCTTTAAAAAATAAATGCCATTAATGGTTCTACAAAAAAAGTATAAAGATTGGACAATCAATTTGAATTTTCGTTACTTTTTTTTTAATTTAAAATCCGATGCCTCTGAATTGATCACCCTTTACTTAGACATATACGAGTATACACATTAGGGTGTCTCACTAAAAAAAATCTATGGTTTTATACCTTAACTATAAAATTTAATCTATTTTAAGATTACGGCCAAAGTATTTCAGAAAAATTTTACGATTTACAAGAGCGAAACCGACTTGAAAGTACCTGCAAAAATTGTATTTTTTATAAATAAAATTATGATTTTTTAGAATATTTTTCCCATAGAATTAGCTCAGCTAGTAGAAGAGTTTACGCTTAAAAGGTCTGCGTTAAAAATGTTTCAACATTTTATAAGCAGAATCAAAGTAATTTTAAATGCGAAATAAAAATGTTAGGTGTGGGATGGGCTAATGAAAAGAACTGAAAAGGATGAAAAATTACCTGCTAACGGGTGATCAATTAAGAGGAGTTTTTTTCATTTGCGTTTTTTTACAGATCGCGCGCGAGTTGTGGCAAACTGTCATCGTGGATTTGTTGAACAGCGTTTGGCATTTCATCATGGAAAGACTCACACCGCAACAACGTCTACAAATTGTTCAACTGTATTATGAAAATCAGCGTTCTGTGACAAATGTTTTTCGTGCGCTTAGACCGCATTATGGTCATTATGGTGTTCAGCGATGAGGTGCATTTCTGGCTCAGTGGTTACGTCAATAAGCAAAATTGCCGTATTTGGGATGAAGAGCAACCAGAACAGGTTCAAGAGCTACCTTTACACCCAGAGAACACAACGGTCTGGTGTGGTTTATGGGCTGGTGGAATCATCGGTCCATATTTTTTCAAAAATGATGATGGCCGCAACTTAACTGTGAATGGTGCTCGCTACCGTACCATGATATCGGACTTTTTGCTACCTGAAATTGAATCTAATGATCTCTACGACATTTGGTTTCAACAAGACGGAGCCACTTGCCATACAGCTCTTGAAACAATGACTTTATTGAGAAGTCATTTCGGAGAGCAGCTGATTTCACGTTTAGGACCTGTGAGTTGGCCACCAAGATCTTGTGATATCACACCTTTGGACTTTTTTCTTTGGGGATTCGTGAAGCTCTGGAAGCCAACATTACGCGTGTTATTCACGACATACCAGTCGAAATGCTCGAACGAGTGATTGAAAATTGGACCTTCAGAATGGATCACCTTAAGCGTAGTTGCGGCCAACATTTGAATGAAGTCATATTCAAAAAGTAAATGTCAAAGAATGTCCTTTCAAATGATAAATAAAGGTTTTGAACATAATTTACATTTTTTTTTTTAACTATTGAAAAAAGCACCTCATGATTGGTCACCCGTTATATAGGCCGTTAAAATTCAAAATCGGTTAAGATTTTCTGTATTTTCATTAACATTTTCGTTAAAGCTATCTTCCAAAGAAACTCCAAAATTGCACCAGAAATCTCATTATTTCAATGCCGTTGTTATGATTTTTAAACAATTTTATGCATGCCTTTTAAGTTGAAACACTTCTATCAGCAGAGGAAAATATTTGAAAAAAAAAATAAAAAAGTTAAAAAACTGTTTTTACTTATAAAAAACTCGTTTCTTGAAGGTACTTTCCAATTCGTCCAGTTCAAGTAAATCTTAAAATTTTTGCGAAGTATTTGTCTGTAGTCTGAGAAGAACATAATTTTTATAACTCCGATGAAAAACAGTACTGAGTTTTTGTGTTTCGTATGATGAGTGATGCACCCTAATGTACATACGGGTCTATGCATGTAAGTGCTTATAAAGGGTGGTTAAATTTCAAGGGCCGATGTTGAATGTGAACCACACCTAAACGTCAACGACACCGTTGGACTTCTTTCTTTGGGGTTATTTGAAAGAAAAGCCAGCCACAATTCAAGAGCTAAAGGATGAGATAATTCGGCGCATTAACGGCATAGAACCTCAATTATGCCTCAGCGTCATCGAAAATTTCGACCATCGGATGGAGGTGTGCCGCCAAGGCCACGGCGCCTATTTGGCCAATATTTTACTCAATACGTAATTGAGCCATACCAATATTATCATAATAAAGAGAAATGGCAATAATTTCCTAAAAAAATTGTATTTTATTCAAAATCAACACCGGCCCTTGAAACTTAACCACCCTTTACATGCACACCCATAACTCTTCGGAATTTCGACGGTTTTTTCCATATTCATTTTAATAGCCCAACCATTTTTGGAACATGAAGAGCAAAAATATAGAAAACAAATTCAATGCGGATTGACGAAAGCAAACACTTTTAGGGCATTAACGACTTGTTTTTATGGCAAAAACTTCCGCTCAGTAATCACCCGCAATCAGCTGATATGCCAAACCTCTTTATTGCGCGCTTCCAAATCTACTAAAGGCGAGTAACTATGCCCATGCCCAATTGCCTTTAACCCTCATGCGCCCTAATACGCTTGAGCTACATATTTCCATAAAATATTAATTAAGTTGTCATATCAACGCCTCCGAGAATCCTCATCAATATTGCAAAGCAAACAAAAAGTAATGCACAAGCAACAACAACCACAAAAATGCTAATCACTATAATCAAATAATAAACTTCACTCATAAATATGAATTAGTAATTCATCAGTGGTCATGTTTGGTTTTTCTTTTTTTTTTTGTTATTCTTTTTTGTTTTTGTTATATGTTTATGTTCTACTCACTTTTGCATTCATTGGCGTCACGTGCCGTTGCCCGACCCCATGGTCGATCAAAGTGGAATGGCTTGCAGCGTTCGCAGTCACGACCCATCGTATTGTGTTTGCATTCGCACGCGAGCACACCGTTATGATCGGGTGAGCACTTGGATGCATGTCCATTACACTTGCAGCGTCCACCGACGAGGAAATCCGACACCGCATAATGTTGTCCTAAACTAGCGGCGCCCGTATGCGTAGACGCACCGCTTGAGATAGTCACCGCAGCAGGTATACTAACAGCATCGGCTGCTTGATCGATCGCATTCAAACCGCCGTATTGTTGTATCAACACCGAATTAGATGCTGCCTCGCTATATTTGCCATTCGGTTTCATTTCGATGCCGCTCGTCTCCAGCACATTGAGCGCATTCGGTTCGGGCATTTGCAGTCGATGGAAGACCACTTTAATATCCGTGGCAGTAACCCATTCCTGCAGCACCTGCGACGAGTCCAAATCACGTGCCGACGGACGTCCTTCGAGCGTGCTGAAAGCGATACGCGAACCCTGCAAACCAGTAACATCGCCCACCTGGCGATGTGAGTCGGTGCAGCGTGCTTCATGTTCGTTATGCTTCGTGATGGTTGCACGATTAGGACGCCCATAGACGCGCCGACATTGCGAACTATAGAATTGAAAAGGTTGCCAAGTCTTGCCATAATCGGAACTCTTGTAAATCGCTATCGAATCGGGTTTCAGTGATTTCGGGCATAGCTGCAGGCTCACATAGGTCAATTCGTATTTCTTGCCCAGCGATAGAGTGAGCGAAACATTGTCGGGTGGTGCATTCATGCTAGTCACCGGTGGTACGGGTGCCGAGCGCCAACAAGTGACATTATTCGAATTATTCAAATCGGTAAGCGCTGATTCGGGGAAACGGCGCGCCGGATTCGTATAGTCGCAAATGTGGCAAGTCATATCCTGTGGATCGGCAATCGAACCCAAACCGCTCAACTCGCAATAACGTTGTGGCTGGTCCAGTCCACAAGTGCTTGACGCTTGTACGGGCGCACCAAAGGCGGCATTTACGAAATCGGGTATGCACTTGCGCGCCTTGTCATCATCGTAACACGGATCGGAGGGCGCCTGAGCGGCCAACATTTTCATGTACACATCGTTGGGTATGGCGCGACCGAGGGAGAGCAGTGAGAGTAAGAGTAGAGGAGTGAGCAAAGCGCGAAGGCGCGTCATGTTGGCGAATGGCGGTGAGGTGGAAGAAAGGATGGAAAGTGGGAGCGGAAAGTTACTGACTAATTAGTTGGTTGTTGTGTGTGCGTATTAATCCAACTTTGAGTGGGAGTATGGGTGAGTGGCGCTCAAAAGCTGATTTGTGTTTCTGTTATTAAATGCCAGTTAAATTGCGGATTAATCACTTCGGTATCAAATTATGCTCGTCGCGGTAGGCGGAGGAGTTAAAGTTGAGTAAATTGGTTGGTTTGCTCTCTGTGGTCTGCTTGAGCTGCGGCGTGTTTTAGTTTGGCTCAGTGGCTTTCTTTTGAATTTTGCGTAGAAGAAAGAACTTTGTTTGGAAGCTCGTTTTGCGTGCTCTTATTCCGTGTTTTTGTTTTTGTGATGATTAATTTTGTATTTAAAGTTTATCGCTGCTCGTTTTTCACTTTCAATAACTCATTATTTTTCACTAGTGGATTTGGAGATAAGCTTTGGGAAATTTGTGATTATGAGAGTTGTCTATTAAAACCACTTTTATTATTATTATTTTTTTCGTTTAACACCGTTATGCACTAATGAAATACATGAAGAGCTTTTAGTATTGTTTCCACTGTTTTGTGTGTGAGCCGTTTTTTTTTTTTAACAAACTCAACGCGAAGTGTGAAACCTTAATATTTATGCACTTCAATGATTTTTTGCCGAAAATGCCCCTGTTAAATTTTCGTTCAAAAGAAATTTTCGTTAAACTTTTCATAAATCTCGATAACTTAAATATTTTTTAAATTGTGTCTAAAAAAATTTCGCAAATTTTAATAACTTAAAAAATGGGTTTTACTACAGTTTTAAATCAATAAATGCTAAATAAATTTAAAAGAATCTTTTTTTGATGTTAATAAAAAAGCTTCCACAATTTAAATATTTTTTGATTAAATAAAAGAAAATTGTAAATGAAACTGAAAAATTCAAAAATTTTGTCTTAATAAATTTTCGCAAATTTTGATAGCTTAAAAAATGGTTTTTATTACAGCTTTAAATTAAAAGATAATAAATAAACTTACAAGAATTTTTTTTAATCTTATAAAAAGCTTCTAGAATTTAAATATTTTTTTGATTAAATAAAAAAAATTTTAAATGAATCTTAAAATATGCTAAAATGGTGTCTAAAAAAAATTTCGCATATTCCGATAATTTGAAAAAAAAAAAAAATTGTTTTTATTACAGTTTTAAATTAAAAGATAATAATGAAACTTAAAATAATGTTTTTTTTTTAATTTCATAAAAAACTTCTAAAATTTAAAAATTTTTTTTGATTAATTAAAAAAATGTTAATGAAACTTAAAATATGCAAAAATGGTGTCTAAAAAAAATTTCGCATATTTCGATAATTTGAAAAAAAAATAAATGGTTTTCATTACAGTTTTAAATTAAAAGATAATAAATAAATAAATAAAAAAAATTTGTATGTAATTAAAAATAAAATAATAAATTAATAGCAAAAACTGAAAATTGATAACCAAAAAAATTTATATTTTTAAAAACTAATTAATTTGGTATAACAAGAATTTAAATAAAATGAGCAGAAAAAATTAAAAATTAAATTAAAGAAAAATAATGAAAACATTTTTTAATAAAAATCTTTAAACAAAATTAAAAAAAGATTTATTGCGTACGGGAATTTTTTTATTAATTAATATTAAGGTTTAATTAATTTATTAATTTTGAAAACTTCGTCTTTTTTTAATTTAATCAAAAAAATTAAAAATGATGTAAAAAATTTATTTTAGAAAAAAATGTAATTGAAATTCATTAAATGAATTTAAAAAAAGAAAATTTGTGTATCGAAAAAAAACATTTTTTATTGAAAACCCATTTTTTTTTACGAAAAAAACCTTTTTTATCAAAAAAAAAACATTTTTTTATAAACAAAACATTTTTTTTATTAAATTTCTAAAAAAAAATGTAATTAAAATTACAATATGAATTAAAATTTTTTACAAAAATTAAATTAAATTTATTTTAATTAATCAATAAAAATTAAAAGTGATACACAAAATTTATTTTAGAAAGAAATGCAATTAAAATTAATTTAACTAACAACTTTTTTTTTATCAAAAAAACATTTTTTTAATACAATTTCTAAAAACATGTAATGAAAATTAGAATATGAATTAAATTTTTTTATAAAAATTAAATTTAGTTTATTTTAATTAATCAATCGAAACTGAAAATTATATAAAAATTTTATTTTAGAAAAAAATGTTATTAAAATTAACTAAATGAATTTAAAAACAGAAAATTTGTTATCCAAAAAACATTTTTTTTAGTTATATTTCTATGTAAAAGTTAGTTAAAGTTATATTTCTGTAATAAAAATTAGAATATGAATTAAATTTTTTTATAAAAATTAAATTTAATTTACAAAGATTAAAAAAAAATACAATAAAATAACAAAATTTTGTTTTTACAGCAATTTCTCTGTTTATTCAAATAAATGTCAAAAAAAAAATGAAAAGTTAACAAAAATCTTTTTTAAATTTCTTCTTTCTAGCAAAAAATGTTGTCTAATTTTCCAGTTATCAAATTTGACATTTACTTTACTCCTCAGTTGTACTTTGTAGTTGAAGAATTGTCTGATTTACTTTTTGATACTTTTTTAGATTTTCCTTTCGTTTGCCTCAGCAATTCAATTTCTCCTTAATCCCCATTTTCCATATCGCTCAAAAATTAGCTACGGCTCTCGAGTTATGCGCGCAACGAAAGAATGTTGCAATTTTCTCAATAATCAAGTTCTATTCTCAGCATTTAATGCCGCTTACGGCTTTTATCTCTTTTATGTTTTGGTTTTTCGTTGCTACACCAGAGCTCAAAAAGATCTCACATAAATCGCAATTTTCACGTCGATAATTCGTTAAATTTCATAATTCAATTTTCAACAATCAATCACTAAGGCTTTCGCGCTCACTGCCTAGCTTTTGGCTTTCGTTGCAATTCACTTATTGCGTTTGTTTCTTTCACAATTTTTTTTTTTCTCCTTTTGTGCTTTGATTTTCAAGGCGCGCTCAATGCGCACGCGACTTGCACTTTTCTAACCGCCCGTCAGGTTCAATTGCATTTCATTCAGGAAATTCAAAACAACGACTATACAAGCGACTCACTGTCTGTCGTTCCGTTCACCGTAGGTGATACGAACGCGCAATTGTTCTTCGGACCGAACGCGTCGAATGCAATTGCAATTTCAAATTGAATACCGCGCGCACGTTTTTTTCTTTCGCCTGCAATTTGGCGTCGGCTATCGCTTTTTTTGAAATGTGCCTTGTGGAGCAGTTTTACACACAGCAAAATAAACGCGACGCATACGTCGATTCAAGCTGCCTGTTCACAGTCAACTAAAATTGAAAATCAGCGCCCAACAAGCAGACGCAGCGTAGCGGCCACACTTGGTAGTGATTCAGTCAGCTAGCTAAGCGCAGTCATCGCAGCCAGCCGGCTCGAGTCATCGGCGCGTCGAGATTCGGTGGCTGCGACTGAGACGGTAGCATCGGCAGCAGTTCGTCAGTTAGCGCGCTCGTTTACCTACGACGAGTCTTTGCATTTATTTACCCACATACCTGCCCACTCACCCCTTGGCAGCGTTGCAACGATGTTATTGTTTGAATTTTCCAAGCGCACGCATTCGCAGCCGTGCCTCGGTGCGATGCTGATGATGTTGTCGAAGTTGCTGATGCTGATGGTGATGTTGTTGCTCATGCTTTTGTTGTTTTTGCTTTCATTCATTGCTCTTGCTGTTTGTTGGCATACAAATAAATGTTCGTGTTGTGTTCGAACTAAACACAACCGGCTTGCCAGGCGGGTGGCTAACTGTTTGTTGTTGTACTTGTTTGTTCCACGCGCGTCCAACAGTTTTGCTCACCTTGCTTTGCTGTAGTTAACAGTAGTCGGAAAATCTCTCTGTATTCATTACTGTTGCGTATTTGTGGTTTTGGGTTCGAGTCTTTGCTTACTGCTTACAGTATCCACAGTTCGGTGGTGAGCAAAATTCACCACACTTTTGAGGGTATTTGCTTATGATTTGGGTTTCTCCTTCGGTGGTCAAGAATCTGCGCACTTCCTTTCTGAGCGCCAAGAGCGTGACGTGTGGAGTGCCAAGTTCTCAGAGCATTCTTCTCACAGGAGCAGGATGCCTGATTTCTTTATAAACTGTTTCGCAGCAATGTTGATTGAACTTTGTGAATGTTGCTGTAACTTTTGTGGATGTTACTTCTTAGTTTGTGGAGAGACACTACCACTAACAGGTTGTTGACTTTATTGGTGGTACAAAAATAATTTATTACTCTTAGAAGAACAAAACACTCAGCCCTTGCTAACCGATGATAATATTAAAATAAAATAAATTTTTTTTTTATTTGTTAAGAGATTTTCGTTTGTTTGTAGTACCACTGTGCATACTGTAATATACCGTAATTTAATATGCATTCCAAAAAAAAAAAAATCAAAATGTTCGATATTTGCCCTGCCAGCTTTATTTTCTATGATTACTTAAATTTTAGTCGGCGTGCAGTTGTTGCAGTCCATTACCATTTCTTTTATTTTTGTGTCATTACTCAACCTATGTTTGATATGCTTTTCTAAGGCCGCCATTGGTTCTAGGAATGGACCAGCGAATAGCCTGAAATCTACTTCTAAATGAAGCTCACACACGTTTGAGAAAAAAGACATCTTCACGTCTGCATATCGCAATTATCTCATCTCTCACGGGGGTCTGTTTTGTTCCACCTTTCAGTACGGCCTCATCGTCATCTGTGGTAAACTAGGCCTTTCTGGATCCCTCAATCTAATTCATTACGCAAAAACAAACAAAAAAAATTCGCACACAATCGCTGTGAAGGACTTCGCAAGCTTTAAGGAAGACTGCAAACCAGGCCTTTCCAGCTCCCAGCTAAGAAAAATCGGTTAGAAATTTTAAAGTAGGCGAATTTCCGATTCTGATGAGGTCGCCCGGCAGACTTGGTTACCGATGATTCTCGCTGAGGGACGAACGAAAATGCGCGAAGTAACAGAGGCCATAGGTGGGTCGACCGGAACGGCAATTAATATTTTACATGAAAATTTGACAATGAAAAAATTGTGGACAAGTCCAAGCACTCAGTAAGGAAGCCCATTGTACTGCGATCGGCTAGATTACAGTAGAACAGAGGGACAATATAGATGCAATATGTATGGTTGGTTGGTTGGGTTGGTTAAAGTGGTGATTCTTTCAGAATCCAACTAGCGCTTCCCTGTGGTTTAAGAACCTTATTAGGTTGTTGACGTCTAAGCCAGACAGTTGTTCGAGACTCTCGAACAGCGGTTGGTCCAGGGATAGTAAGACGGCAAAAATTGGGCTCCGCAAGTCTTTTAGATTCATTGATGAATCTTAAGAGATCCGGAAGAGAAAGAGTATGAACTTTATCCATACTCAGATACATCGCAACCCAGCAGCCTAAATCTGATTCTAGAAAACGCCGGACAGCTACAGAAAAAATGGACTGCAGCGTCTTCATATTCAAGACAGGATAGGCAAATTGCGATGCCAATACATCCATTCCATATGCTCACCACATGCGTTGTGCCTTGTGATTGCATCTACCAGTACTCTCAGATCTTTCCGACTAAGTATTAGGAGAAAGTCATGGTCTTGGTAGTGTAAGAAATGGAAATGGCGAGCGTTTGGTGGAGCTCTGTACAACTCACAACATTTTATTGGTGGCTCTAGATTTCCACACAAAGATATATACAAGTATACATGGCAATCTCCAGACGGTCGAACGCGAAACCAAATAGACCACGTCCTTATCAGCCGGAGGTTTCACAACACACTTTTGGATGTGGAAATCACTAAGAGGAGCTGACGGTTATAGCGACCACAATCTTGTACATAGTTGCTAAAGTGCGTCTTCGTCCAGCAGCTCTTAACAACCGTTGTATTGGGCGCCGCAAATTGAATCTTGCAAAACTCAAAAATCCAGAAAGTCTTAAAGAATACCGAAGGTATTTGAGCACCAAACTCACGAACATTAGAGCTGAATATACATGGAATGATGTGGCAACAGCATGTACTTTAGCTGCTAAGTCGTCATTGGGCTTTGTAAAGCAACAAAATAAGCCGTGGTTACGTGAAAGCACTTGGCAAAGTGTTCAAAAAAGACGGGATATTAAAAATCAGCTCCAAAGTACCCACGATCCTATACGGAAAGTGAATCTCGCTTCATGTTACAAGATTGCACATACGGAGGTAAAAGACAAGGCTGCAAAAGATAAAGAGAAGTACTATAAGGAGATTGCCAGCGCCGCTGAAAAAGCTGCATACAAAAATGAATTAAAAGGTGTATACGTTGCCATCAACAAACTAGCAAATGTGAAACCCCACATACCACCATTACAAGATATAGATGGGAACACACTAACCACCGTCGAGGAACAGCTTACCGAGTGGAGAGGACATTATGAAACTCGCGAAAGCGTAGAAGAAGCAGACGCCGTCCCCAGCAATAGACGGCGGAATCCCGACAGGGATATCTCGACTGAGCCCCTATCTAGCACGGAAATTAAAAACGCAGTCCACAAGCTTTAAAACAACAAAGCTGCTGGCTCGGATGGTATACCACCTGAGTTATTAAAATTCGGTGCTGATGAGATAACCCCACTACTCCGTCCCCTCTTACTTCAAATCTGGTCAACAAATACCATCCCGATCGACTGGCAAGAGGGCATAATAATATAAATTCCGAAGAAGGGCGATTTAAGTCGCTGTGCAAATTGACGTGGCATAACTCTTTTAAATGTCGTAATAATAAAATCTTGGCATTTGTCATTCTTGAGAGAATCGCCCCAGTTCTCAACAACATATTGCGCACCGAACAGAATGGTTTTCGCCCCAAAAGATCGTGTGTAGATCATATTAACACGCTGCGTATAATTATAGAACAGTCAGCAGAATGGCGGTCGCCACTGTACCTACTCTTTGTGGATTTCGAGCGCGCTTTTGACACCTTGAACAGGCGCGCAATTTGGTCTTTCTTGAGGACTAATGGAGTACCGGAAAAAATCGTCACCATCATTCAAGAACTTTATGAGGGAGCTGCTTGCAATGTACTCTTCAAAGGCAAAAAAAGCGAGTTGTTCAGTATTCACAATGGTGTGCGTCAAGGTTGTGTGTTGTCGCCGCTGCTGTTTATCACTGTACTTGATGACATTATAAGAAAGAAGAAGAAACATTCCCATGGCAGCCGGTTTTACGTTATCGGAATGACTCGGGTTTTTCCCGACCAAGGGCCGCCGCCCCAGTAAACAAGCCCTGTCTAGTGTACCGTATCCCGGATCCCACATTATAAGAAAAACAAATATCGATATTCCATCGGGCATTCATTGGCGCCCATATTAGAAGCTCTGCGATCTAGATTATGCCGATGATGTATGCTTTTTGACACACAAATTGTCCGAAGCACACGCTAAACTTACTGCCTTAATACGATATGGAAGCCAAGTTGGATTGCGAGTCAACTTCAAAAAAACGAAGCTTATACGTATCGAAACTCCAAACCAGGACGCACTGACGCTTGAAGTGGGTGGCACGCTGGTTACAATTGAGGACATCGAAAACTTCTGCTACCTTGGCAGCATAGTGTCAAAAAATGGTGGAGCGGAAGCTGATGTAAGTTGCCGCATAAACAAAGCTCGCCACGCTTTCCACAGAATGAATCGAATCTGGTCATCAAGACATGCGTTGGATTGGGCACACCTTACGCAAAGAAGACAATGACATCGCAAATATGGCTCTAGATTGGAATCCACAAGGCTTCAGAAGAAGAAGACAACCACGAACAACTTGAATGCGATCAACAAACGCGGAATATCAATCAAGATGTTCCTGGCATGAAATTCGAAAAATTGCACAAGATCGCTCACGTTGGTCTGAGTTTGTTTCCGACCTATGCTCTAATTAAGAGCGGTATTTCTTCATATAACTGTATAAATAATTTCATGTACAAACTATTTATTGTTAATTTGACAAGAGGTATCAAGGAATAAAAAAAAAAAAAAAAAAATTTGGAGAAAGTTTGCTAATTTTCTGTTCGGTTCTTTCACAAAGCACCGGATCACTCTGCAGGAGCCCAACTCAGAACACCAGCTACTACAGGTATACCTTCTGAAGTCGTCAACATATCGTTGAATCGGTGCAGAATTGAAACCTAGAAAGGGTTCTGCGACTATTGGTATGTTTGCAGAGCCTTCATTATCTAGTTTATCAGCGAACTCGTTCCCTGTAATACCACAATGCCCAGCACCCAAATAGGACAAACTTTGCTGTATTTTGCAACACTAGTCAGCTTTCATGCAGCGACTAATTTCAAAGAGCAGCGTGCGTTAGCGTGGGCTCTTAGTGCAGCTTGACGATAAGACCTTCAGAAACATTAAATTCTCTCGTAAGGGTCTTCATTGATTTTAAAGATTCCTCGACAATGATCGCTTGCACTTGTTGAACAAATTCTACAGATCGGATAGTGTCAGAACGTTTCTTATGGTTTTTGCGTTTCGCAACAGATTCTGCATCGCCGCCTGATGCTTGCAATTCACCTTGTGAACCTTGTGAACGGACGAAATTAAGAAAATTAGAGATTTCTAAATCGTTGTGATTTGGATGCACAGCGACGACAACTGCAGGTCTTTTCATATCTTGAGTTAAGTTGGTGTCCTCCATATGTTATCTGAAATAGAGTATTTTCGTTTCGGGTTTCGGGAACTAATAGCCACATATATGCATGCCTTCAACTACGGTATGCTGCACCCTGTATAAGTATGAGGTGCGCAACTAAGTTCCCGCTGTTTGTCAATAGATGCAACCAGCAGCGTTTGCTAGTCGATTCTGACATAACCTAAACCTCATAAACCAAGCTTAGATATATTGTAAACAAACTGCTTCGACACATCAGTGATTTTGTTTTGGTTTCATATATGTACTTTTAGTTTTGTGAAAATGTCTGATTTTGTGCCGAATAATCGTCATTTGCGGGAAGTGTTGATTTTCCTCTTTCATTCGCAAAAAAAAAACGGCGGCTGAAGCGCATCGAGATCTACAAAAAGTTTATGAAGATGCTGCTTTAAGTGAAACAACGTGCCGAGATTGGTTCCGTCGCTTCAAAGACGGTGATTTTAATGTGGACGACCGTTCGCGTGAAGGAAGGCCAAAAACCTTGGAAGGTGCTGAATAGGAGGCATTGCTCAATGAGGATCCGTGTCAAACGCAAGAAGAGCTTGCTTCAGTGTTAGGTGTTACCCGCCAATCCATTTCCAAGCGATTAGATGCTTTGGGAATGATTCAGAAACAGAGGACTTGGGTTCCTTATGAATTAAAACCACGGGATGTTGAACGTCGTTTTTTCGCCTATGAACAACTGCTCCAGCGGCAAAAAGGGAAGGGGTTTCTTTATCGCATCGTGACGGGTGATGGATTCATTACAGCAATCCAAAGAAAATAAAGTCATGGGGACTGCCCGGTCATCACGCTGCGAAGGTTATGCTATGTATTTGGTGGGACCAAGTTGGTGTTATTTATTATGAACTGTTAAAACCAAGCAAAACTATCATTGGAGATCGGTATCGACTTCAGTTGATGCGATTGAGATGAGCACCTGTGCGAGAAGCGGCCGCAATACGCGGAGAGACATGAAAAAGTGATTCTACAGCTCGGCCTCACGTTGCTAAACCCGTTAAAACTTACCTGGAAACACTGAAATGAGAAATCCTACCCCACCCACCATATTGCCAGATATTGCGCCGTCCGATTATCACCTGTTCCCATCGATGGCACATGGTCTAGCTGACCAGCAGTTCCATTCATATGAAAACATCAAAAAATGGTTTGATCCGTGGATAGCCTCAAAAGATGAAAAGTTTTACCGCGACGGTATACGAGATCTACCAGAAAGATGGGAAAATGTAGTAGCCAGCGATGGGCAACACTTTGAATGATTCACTTGTAACCATGTTTTCAGAATAAAGTTGTATTTTCATCAAAAAAACAGCGAGAACTTAGCTGCGCACCTAATATATTTCTCGTAAACGCAATCAAAAGACCTTTTCGTAATTGAGCGTGCGCCTTCACACACTAACCGTTTTATTATTAACTAAATAAAGTTAATCCATCTGTGGATTTGTAAACATTTAAGTCAGCAAAATCAATTTTCAACATTCTCACCAGCACATCTCAGCATACAAACTGCACTCGAATCAAACTCGCCATGCATGATGTGGCAAGCCGCAAGTTGCAGTTTCATCTCCACCCAGAAATGCAAGCAAAACGGCGTAGCATCAACTTAAGCATGACTCTTGACGACACACACACACACATACGAACACACAGCCTACATAAAGCTAATTAAACGCGTTAAATGTAAATAAAACAAAGGCAAAGCAAACCACTAGTCGCTAATTAACTTGATTGAAGTAAAATGCGCTTATCAGCACAACCGCAGCGAAAGCCGCTGCGCCGCCGCATAGCCACAAAACACACCCTATTGAGCCGTGCGAAATCGCCTACCATAAACACACTTACACAGTCAAACACATGCTCGCCATACCATAGGTGTGCATGGAAGGAGACTCGCGAACTTATATGCATATATGCATGCATGCGTACTTAAGTCTCTACTTGTATGCATTTGTGTAGGAGCATTCAAGTGGTGCTTCTCACTTAGTTCGCGTAGGCACCAGTTTAGTCTGATTAAGAAATGCTAATCGAAATCCCATCATAATTGCCAAAATTGATGACTTTCATTAGCGGTATGGAGTGTTCAATATGCGAGCAACATAAGTACCCACGAGGGCGGATAAGGGGCGTTAATGCTGAGGGCTGATCGATTGTCAGGCTTGGCTATCCGAGGGAAAATTTTGAGAGTAACGTCGGCTGTTACGTCATCGTTGATTCGGCAGCTGAATTCTGCATGCTCATTTCACACGAATTCACACATTCGTCCAATCAGCCGTTGTTCAGACAGCACCAAAGAGTAATGATTAGTGATCGCGTTGATTTCTTCGCATATGTCCAACACAATCTCAGTTTTTGTCAACATCTTTTATAAACAATTCGCTGTCATATCCTTTAATACGCCTCAGCTGATTCATTCTAACTCCCGAGAGCCGGTTAACGGTCTGATGTTGGCCACACCTCTGTGTGCTGTACATCGTGGCTAATGCGAGGATTCGGAAATTATATTAGTCCCGAATCACTAAATTTGATGCTACCGCATCGAATACCAGAGCCATAGCGTTTGTATCCATTCGAACGACAGGATCTTTATCCGCTGCGCTATGTCTATGTCGTCGTAAAGCTTATTGTTCTATCGCCTACCATACTGGCCGTCGCTAACGTGCAATGGTCCCAAAATCTTCCTCAGAACACTCCGAGGACGTCTCATCGAATATTCCTATCGCCCAAGATTCTGCGCCATACGTTAGGATGGGCATGATGAGAGCCTTGTAGAGTGTTAGTTTTGTTCGTCGAGGGAGAACCTTACTACTAAATTCGCTACTTAGTCGAAAGTAGCACTTGTTGGCAAGAGAGGTTCTCTGTTGGATTTCTCTGCTGACATTGTTGTCGATGTTAATGCTGGTTCCTAAATAAATAAACTCTTTTACAACCTCGCAATCACAATTGTCAACAGTGACATGGGTGCCGATTCGCGAGTGCGCTGACTGTTTGTTTGATGAGAAGAGTTACTTCGTTTTGTCCTCGTTCACCACCAGACCTATTCGCTTTGCTTCCTTATTCAATTTGGAAAAGTCGGAACTAACAGCGCGGTTGTTAAGGCCAATGATATCAACATCATCGGCATACGTCAACAATTGTATGCCCTTACAAAAAATTATGCCTGAGCGATTAAGTTCTGCGGCTCATACGATCCGCTCCAACATCAGATTAAAGAAGTCACACGACAGCGAGTCACCCTATTTGAAACCTGGATTGGTATTGAACGGTTCGGAGAGGTCCTTCCTATTTCTAATGGCGCGGCTGATATTGAGCAACGTCATTTGTATAGCCGTATTAGTTTTGCGGGGATACCAAATTCAGACATAGCGGCATACAAGTAACTCCTTACCGTACTGTCGAATGCAGCTTTGAAGTCAACGAAAATATGGTGTGTGTCGATTCTCCTTTCATGAGTCTTTTCCAAGCCTTGACGTATTGGAATTCTAATTCACCTTGTGGACTTTCCAGGTTTAAGGCCACACTGATAAGTTCCAATCAGTTGGTTGATGATGGGTTTCAGCCTTTCAGACAATACGCTCGCTAAAATTATGTAGGCGATATTTAGATGACTAATCCTGCGGTAATTGGCACAGATTGCAGGATCACTCTTCTTATGGATTGGGTACACAGGCGCACACAGGCATGCTTCCATCCGACCATATTTTCCATAGGAGCTGATGCATGCACCTTACTAACTCCTCACCAGCTTGTTTGAAAGCTCAGCTGACACTCCGTCTGCTTTCGTGGCTTTGCTGTTCTTTAGCCGCGTTATGAGAATAGCCATAGAGGAGTAGTGAAACGACAATTCCGTCGTCAACGATTGGGGTATCGGCATCTTCACATTCTTTGTGACAAGCGCAGTTGCCAGTGTTTAGCAGGTTTGAGAAGTGTTCCAGCACACTCTGAATGTCAGTCACCAGATCGCTGTCTTTGTTCTTACAGGAAAACGCCCCGGTCTTGAAACCTTCTGTAAGCCGTCGAACTCTCTGAAAGAATTTTCGGGCGTGGTTCCTATTGGCCACCATCTCAAGCTCCTCGCACTCACGTATTTCGGCCTATCGTTTGTTCAATTTGCTAATACGTCTCCCTTCCTTTTTCAGCTCGCAGTAAAGATCCCACATGGCTCGCGTTGCGCCCGATCACAGCGTGGTCCTACAGGAAGCATCCTCTCCTTGCGCGGTAACATGACATTCCTCGTCGTACCAACTATTTTTTCGGGCTCGCCGAAATTCAATTTCTTCTTCGGGGGCGTCACGTAAAGAACGACACATGTTGTTCCAATGCTCGTACATGCCGGATTGTTGGGCAGTACTCTCCGAGATCAGGTGTGAGAGTCGAGTGACGAAGTCTGGTTGGCTGTGGCGATTGCACCTTTTCGATGGCCTACAGTCTTTGTGTAGTTAGATGTACGTTTATGCCGCGCGGAGGTATGTGCGTTTTTTGCGTGTTGAAGAAGCGTGTCTTCCATCTATCACAACATGATCTATCTGGTTTCGCCTTTTTCGATCAGTAGACAGCCAGGTAGCTTGGTGTATCTTTTTATGCTGGAATCTGGTGCTGCATACTACCATGTGTCGAGCCCGGTCGAAGTCAATCAGCCTCTATACGTCACCGGATGTTTCGTTGCGCAGGCTGAATTTTACGAGTGTGTGACCAAAAATTCCCGATTTTTATGTCGTGGCGGGGGCAGCGCTCATAGGGAGGAATCTTTGGTCGCATCGTCCGTCTCTTCTATCGGGGTGTGGGGGCAAATGAGTGAGATGTCAAATAGTCTCACTTTGATGCGGGTTATTACGAGACGCTCGTCCACCGGAGTAAACGAAAGCAATTGGCACCAAAGTCTATCCACCACTACAAGTCCAACAACGAATTTGGGCTCTTTTATATGGCAGCTGTAGTAGACGTCGCAATATCGTCCTATGCTTTTCTTGCCTTGCCCGTCTATTAAACCTTTTGAATGGCTGTGATGTCAGTCTTTTCTCTTACGAAGGCATCAGCCCGCCAAGCAGAGCCATCTTCCCCATTGAGGAACAGGAAATTCCAGGTGCATGCCCTCATATCAGAGTGAGCAGTTCTCATCCGAGGTTTCGTCTGCTTTTTCGTTGGGGGAGGGTTTTTACGTTGCGGTTTCTAAACTTCGAACGGATGTTCGAAAGCTACCTAGAAGATACTTGGGTGTAGCTCGGAAGTTGTGAGCTGCTGGACCATAAGCAGAAAATCCTGCGTTTAAAGTTGTTATAGTGATTTATATCCAAGATATAAAGGTTTGCATCAACCTAACTGAATTTTTTATTTTTTTTTACAAAAGCTGACTACTTTGACACTCTCTTCTTATTCGATGATGATGATGTCAACTTTTGGTAGTCCGCAGCGAAATTGTGAGCCTAACTTTGGCTGCTAAATGCAAAATAGGCAGTCTTAGCAGGACATCCATTATATTCATAGACAACTATGTAACCGGTTTGTGTTTTCTTACGCTTTGCCGTCCGTTGATGATATAAACATTTCCCTGTGGCTTGGAATCTTAGGCCGATCACCAGTGACCAGTCTATGGATCCAATTTCGTTAATGCCAGTGTTGTTTAATGGCAGAACGAATGCCAAATATTCGTATTGTTGATGGAGTGCCAATACGTGGCTGTGATAATACTCAATGTCATTGCTGCCCTCATTGACAATGTGGCCGCCTTATGGTTGTGACAGGAACTGCATTTGCCTGAAATACAACCAGCGAGCTGACTGCTAACGACTATTCCTCCCATCTACAAAAAGCTGGCTTTTGTCCTTCAAAAACGTCCAGTCATATCACTGCAGCGGCTGGAGGCCACAACAAACAAACAGTTGGATAAGCAACTCTTGAGCGACTACATGCGGAGGCAATATCTGCTCTGCTGGCACATAGTGGAAACTTTTTTCCTATAATCCAGTGCAATCCAATATCGTCGATTCCAATACAATCCAAACGAAAGCAAACCAATCCAATCTATTTTGTTGCTTCGAACTCCACTTCTCCAAGTGCAGTAGATTGAAGAATTCAATAGACGAGTGGAGTTGAGTATGCTTATTGGTATTGTTGTTGTTGTTGTTGTTGTTGCATTGTTGGCTTGTTTGCTGCAACACACTTTTACCACTTCTGCATTCTAGCTATCCAAGGTTTGGCTTGGTTTGTTGTTGGTAGTACTCGTACATTTGCTTTTTGTTTGTTTTTCAGCTTAAACACAGCGCCGCTGTTTTCACTACAGCTTCTATCTTACAGAATTCGCCCGTTCTGCTTCCCAGCAAGTCTCACTTTGTTTATTTGTTTGTCTGTTAGGTTGTTGATTTGGGTTCGCCTCTTTTGGTTTATTACCTCCCTTAAATGGTGAAGATGCTGTCGTTTACTGCTGCTGCTGCTGTTGCTGTTGTTTCTGGTGGCCAAAATCGACGTGCTCGGCTGTTCATTGTCCAATATCATGTCCACTGGGCTGGGTGGGGCTGGGCAGTGCGGTCAGGCAATCACTCGCACTAACTTCCTCAACTCCCGCTGCCGTACAACTTCAAAGCCACATCAATAAATGCGGTTCTCTGCGGCAATCGCTCGACATATGGACGAGTGACCAATTCTCATACCCACTTCCTTTCCATTTCGTTTTCCTATCCTTTGTTTTTCTCACTTAATCGAATGTTTAGTTGAGCGATGAAGTGATGGCGGTCGCGGTGTTGGTGTCAGGGCGGCGCACTACTTAGACTCCTTGTTCTTCTGTCTATTCATGCAACTGCGTTGCTCGTTGTAAACTTTATTTTCCTCTTCTGTGCTGTGTTCCTATGTAGATATTGAAAATGTTTATTAATGTATGCATTTCAGTTATTTATAAGTACTTGGGTATGCAAGTAGAATACATTTTTAGCACAGTGACCGCAAATACCGATTTGATGGCAAACATTCAATTGCTTTAATCTCATGAATGCGCAAAATTGTGAAGAAACGATATGAAAAGGTAAAAAGGGAAACGAACCACAACTGCGGTTACATCGTAATTTTAAGGAAGCTATTGGTTTTCCTGGCTTTTAAGGAAATTTTGTGAAGAACAAATAAGTAGCTGGTTGGACTATGGAGATGATATGCGGAAATCGAAAAGGTAAAAAAAAACTTAAAATATGTAGTAGGAGAACCGAGTCTTGTTAAATCACGATTCATCAATCAGTTTAGGTAAACTAGAACTTAATTCTTCTTGTTTTATATTTTCGCGGCAACTGATTGGCTCAGGCTAAGCGATTTGGCCGAGTTTACCAAACCGCGCCAATCGCAAATATTTTTTTTTGTTTTTTTTATTTGTCGGGGCAGACAAGCACGTACAGCACTCATACACAATTAAATCCATTGAATTGCACTCGGATTCCCGTTTTAATTTTCTTTAAATCTACTTGACCGTCCGAAGAAATCTGAGTAGATCTTGTGGTGCCAAGGAGCCAAAGACCTCAAGCCTGATTCGAACGAAGACGGGGCAGACGCACTGAAAGTGGTCCGCCATCTCATTCTCCTCTCCGCATGCTGGGAGGAGTGCACTATCTGAGATGCCCACCTTTTCCATGTGCTTGTGGTGGCCCGTCATCAGTCCAACCAGCCTTCTACAGTCCCCCCTGTTTAGTGACAGGAGGAACAGCGACAGTCGGTTGGACATGACAGCTAACATTAGTTTTGTCCATCTGCAGGCGCTCTCGGCCTGCCAAGCTCGCTTGTAGGTTAGAGTAACCCGTCTGCTAACCGTGGCTTTGATGGCGGCAGAAGGGAGTGGTAGAAAGGGCTCCGGGCCAAGAAAGTTGGTCTCAGAGCCCATTCAGGCTAAAGAGTCAGAAAGAGTTGCAAATTACGTCCTTGCCCACCCTAACATAGAAGTGTTCAAGCACGATTTTTATGTCGTGGCGGGGGCAGCGCTAATAGGAACGTTGCAGGATCTCATAGAAATCATCTTTGGTCGTGTCGTCCTTCTCTTCCATCGGGGCGTGGGCGCAAATGAGTGAGAGGTTAAAGAAACTCGCTTTGATGCGCATTATTGCGAGACGCTCGTCCACCGGAGTGAACATAAGTACTCCCCGATGAAGACTCTCCTCCACAACAAATCCAATGCCGAATTTGCGCTCCTTTACATGGCAGCTGTAGTAGGCGTCTTAAGGGCCTATGCTTTTCTGCCCTTGCTTCGTCCATCGCATCTCTTGAATGGCAGTGCTGTCAGCCTTTGCTCTTACGCGGACATCAACCAGCCGAGTAGAGTCACTAATCCATGTAGGGACCGGACATTATACGTACATGCCCCCCATGTCCTTAGTTCGTTCGGATGGGTCGTAATCAGTGTTGGTAGTTCTCATCCGAGGCTTTGTTGTTCGTTTTCCACGACTTCTCGGTTCTCTGCAAAAGCCTTATACCACCCGTTGACACGTGTTTTTGATAAAGCACACACGCCATAAGCTTTCTGCCCGTTCAAAGCACAAAATTTAAAATAAATGAACGAAGAATTTGTTAAGGAACAGAAAATGTAGTGTACGGAAGTACCTTTTGCACATCAAAGGAGTATCTGTAATATTTTTTGGAATTTTCTTTTGTTTCTTTAGTCCTCTGAAAGGCAGTTCTTAGCTCGTTTAGCAGTTTGAAAATGTACATTATGACTTTCTCTGAGAAGCGATTTATCTTCCTCTTTATTGCATCGTCCAATTTTCCGCTTCAGTAAATCACACTTTGGACATTTAATATGTCTGGTCAAGTCGACATACAAGTACATACAGGCTGAACGATATGAAGTGTTACCTATTCAAAACACCATAACTTTTTTGTGTGAAATTAGTTTTTATTGATTTCAAAGACAAAATTGTTCAAAAATGATTACAATTTTATCATACATTCACTTTAGCTCGATATGACCACCTTTTGCCCTGACTATAGTCTTCAAACGGTCAAAAAAGGAGTTACATGCTGCACAAATGTGAACTTGAGGTATTTTGGCCCATTCTCGTATAGTCGCTTTTTTCAGCGCATCCACACTGGCATATTTTCTAGTCCTCACCTTGCTCTCCAAAATGGACCAGTTGGAATGGTCCATCGGATTTGCGTCTGGCGAATTCGAAAGCCATTGTGTGGATGAAATGAAGTGTGGAACATGATTTTTTAACCATTCTGGGTTCAAACGAGCTTTATGAGACGGTTCTGAGTCCTGTTGGAACGTCCATGGTTACGACCGAAATGTTTGCGTGTCCACGGCTCTAAAGCAGCTTCTAAAACATTTTCTCGCATTCACTTTGACACCAGGTTCGATAATATAACGCAATCACACTATTGCGTTTGAATTCCATTACAGAGAAACAAAATTTAACAAAACTGAGACGTAAATGCTTTCGATGGCTTATAAACAATATATTGAACTGTCATTAGAACAATTTTGACGTTGATGTCATGAGCTGTGAAGTTGGTAACATTTCATATCGTTCACCCTGTAGTGGCACCAATAGTTAGTTCCGAAGAGCCCAACTGAATTATGTCGTTAGACAAACTCGAATGAATTTTCTGTTGTTTCTTCTGTTGTTAATTAATTATCATTCGATGTGACCCGTTTGTTATGCAGTTCAGAAACGCGTCAAAGAGGGCTACACGGCATTTTTAAGTTATGATTATTTAACTTCTTTAAATATTTTACTTAGACCATTTTCATAAACAGCTCTAAATGAATTTCTTATAATGTTGGAATTACAACCACCATCTAGTGGTTCATTTTTGACGATATCGTAGAAATTATATCCAATAAATTTAGTTTCAATTCAATTCAATTTCGACGTGAGTGATAGAGATTGTGAAGGAGCACCGAAAAAATTCGAAGATACTCAACAATTATTGGATGAAGACGCATGTCGAACCCTTGATGATATGTCTAAGAGTTGAATGTTGACAGATCAAGCGTCGCTAAGCCATTGCACGCGACGGGAATGTTCCAGAAAGCAGGTAACTGGGTGCCATATCAATTGAAGGAGACGAATATCGAGAGACGTTTGATGACGTGTGAGATGCTTCTTGAACGGCAGAAAAGCAAATGTTTTTACTGCATCGCATCGTCTCTGGCGATGAAAAATGGATACCTTATAACAATCCCAAGCGTCGAAAAAGTTGGAGCCTGCCAGGTGAACCAGGCCCATCGACAGGATGGTGGGATCAGAAGTGTGTCATCTATTATAAACTCCTTAAACCATCTGAAACCATCACTGGCAATCGTTACCGAGTGCAGCTAATGCGCTTGAATTGAGCTCTTAAAGAAAAACGGCCGGAATGGAACAGTAGGCATGACAAACTGATTTTGTTGCATGACAGTGCCAGGCCACATGTTGCTAAATCGGTTCTGCAATATTTAGAGCGACTGAATTGGGAAATATTGCCCCATCCGCCGTATTTCCCAGACACTGCCCCTTCGGATTACCATCTGTTCCGATCCATGCAGTCAGCCCTTATTGGAGAGCGGTTCATTTCTTACGAGAACGGCGCAAACTGGCTCAATGAATGGATCAAGTCAAAAGAACTCGAATTTTTCGTCAGAGGAATCCGTATGCTTCCTGAACGATGGAGAAAAGTGGTAGCTTCCAATGGCACCTAATTCTGATAAGTTCAGGTATTATTTAATTGTTTAAATAATTCGTAACTTTGGATAAGAAAGGACAGAAACTTATTCCCATATCCAATAATAAATCAATAAAGGCATTTAGGTACAAATTATTTGAATTATCCTAGTATTGCAAGCCAAGTTGATTACCCAGAAATCACAGCCTCCCACATCCCCTAACGAATGCGGCAATCAAAGAGGATTTCCTACAAAAATCCAGTCATCCCGAGTCGAAAGCCATAAGCAGTAATTTAAATTGAATGGAAAAAGTTAAGCGCAGACTACAGATTTTCTATATTTTTTTGTAATTTAGTTTTTAACTACCCTGAGTCAATACGGCACTGCGTATATAAATAATACCTATGAACATTTGTTTGTATGTCGTGAAAAAAAAATAATAAAATAGACTTGCTGTGACAGCGCTGAAGCGAATACCTCGACGAGCTTATCAAATGGCCAATATCAGCAAAAGCCCATAAAGGGGGGAACAATTTTGTAAAAGCAAAAAAAAAAAAGAAAAAAAATAAAGGGTGGTTCAATTTTAAGGGCCGATATTGAATGTAAACCACACTTAAACGTCAAGCTTTTTCTGCACTTTATTTAACATTTTTCAATTTCAGACTATATCAATTTGAACCATGGAAAGATACACAATCGAGCAACGCGTTAAAGTTATTCAGGCTTATTATGAAAACGGGCGTTCAAATCAAAATGCATATCGCGCACTTTCGAAGAAAATCATCTTCAGTGATGAGGCACATTTTCACATCAGTGGATTCGTCAATAAGCAGAATTGCTGCATTTGGGCGAATGATAATTCAAGAGTAATTGCCGAAAAACCAATGCACCCACAAAGAGTGTCTCTTTGGTGCGGTTTATGGGCCGGTGGCATCATTGGGTCATATTTTTTCCAAAATGAGGCCGGTCAGGCAGTTACTGTAAATAGTGTTTGCTATCGTGAGCTGATATTGAACTTTTTATGGCCCGAATTGGAAGATATGGATGTGGACGATCTGTGGTTTCAACAGGACTGTGCCACTTGTCACACAGCTAACGAAACAATGGTTCTTTTGCGCGAAAGATTTGATGGCCGAATAATCGCTCGTCGTGGCGATGTCAATTGGCCGCCAAGATCATACGATTTGACACCGTTGGCCTTCTTTCTTTGGGGTTATTTGAAAGAAAAAGTGTACGTCGATAAGCCAGCAACAATTCAAAAGCTAAAGGAGGAGATAATTGAGCACATTAACGGCATAGAACCTCAATTATGCCTAAGCGTCATTGAAAATTTGGACCATCGGATGGAGGTGTGCTGCCGAGGCCGCGGCAGCCATTTGGCCAAGATTTTATTCCATTTGGTGGTCTTTGGAGGTGTGCCGCCGAGGCAGCGACGGCCATTTGGCCAATATTTTACTGTACACGTAATTGAGCCATACCAATATTATCATAATAAAGAGAAATAACAATAATTTCCAAAAAAAATTGTATTTTATTCAAAATCAACACCGGCTCTTGAAACTTAACTACCCTTTTTATAAAAATAAGCCATCCGTGCGAGCATCAGCGTTGAGTGTGAAAGGATAAAGTTGACCAAAAGAAAAATATGAAATCGAATCGAATTGCAAGCTGTGGAGGGAACAGAAAAAATAAATAAACGTAGAACAAAACAGAAAAGCGAATGAAAAGAAATACATAAGCCATAAATGTGGCCATAAATCGTTTATAACCGTTCGCAGCCACGGTCTATGTTGCTATTTGTTGATTTTTTTCTCCTCTTTTTTTGCTAGTATTGTGGAGGCTGTGCAGAAAAAATTGCCAATGAAAAATGTGATAACGAATAAAAATGTAAAATAAACACAAAAAGCAAAAGAAGTCAAAGAAATAAATATTGAAAAAGTAGGCAACAAGTGTGGAATAGTAAAGTGCGCGAGCGATACCCACATGTCGATGCGGGGTTGCCGACGAAGTAGGCATGCAGCAAAAAAAAACACAAAAAAACGTGGCGAAGGGCGCCTGTTGCGGCATAACACTGACCTACACTGCCAGCTGCCGGCATTAAAGTGGAGGCTATTGCTATAGCTTTTTTCTTTTTGCTGTCGCTGTGTAGGTGCCGATAGTGTTGCCGCTCAATTGCCATTTTACCAACACGCTGACCAACATTCACGCCGACCAGCAATGTAACAGCATCATCACAGGAGGTGGTTTGTAACGGGTTTATGGCAGAACACGCAGCAGCATATCGATGTGGTATTAATAAAAACGCACGCGTATCCCAACACACACACACACGCACACACTTATATTTTGTATGGCTACATGGAAAAAATGCATGCAATCAAATGTTGAGAGACAGCAAAGATGGACTAAGTTCATTTTAGCGCATAGGGATGTGTGTGCGTTTGTGTGCTTTCATGGGTTATTTTTGCCGAAGATAATCTATGCTGTGAAATATTGCTGGGGATTTATTAATTTATATGCCGTTCATGTCATAAAGATCGTACTCTGAGCTAGCATGAGTGTTCTGGTTTCGGTTCCCATTCAGGGTAGGCCATTCATTATGAAGAAATGTGGAGTTATAATTTGTTTATTGGTGACCTGGTATGA
Source organism: Anastrepha fraterculus (assembly GCA_037575425.1). Classification (NCBI taxonomy): domain Eukaryota; kingdom Metazoa; phylum Arthropoda; class Insecta; order Diptera; family Tephritidae; genus Anastrepha; species Anastrepha fraterculus. The sequence goes on along the minus strand of JAYXIM010018248.1, from coordinate 49,621 downwards.
GCTCTGAACTCCCTGAAGTACCAAGCCCGGATAAAGGAGGAGGGTTTGAGGAAATCTCATTCGCAGTAAAATCAAACCTAGTGTCTGGAGGTATAGCGCGGCCACTCTTTTCTCAGGGGAACATAGAAACTGGTCCTCCAAGTTGGGGGTTGTGCTTAGGGCTGATAATCTTATATATAATTCTTATCACTCAAAATACCACATATAATGGCACCTATACAAAGGACGACGTTGAGGACGATCTAAGAAGCATAGGAGTGACCAACTATCGTAGCCTGACTGTGGACCGATATGCATGGAGAAGAATTGTGGAGAAAGCTCAGGCTCACAACTAGCTGTAGTGCCAAGAATGATGATGGTGATGGTGGGAGCTCTGGAACTATGAGGCCAGGTGATACAAGGTGGCGCAAAATTGACCATCCTATTTGGTTTTTGAATAACTTACTTACTAAATAAAAACAAAAAAAAGATGATTTGGGTGACGGAAATCTTTATTTTCATTACTGCAGCTGTCTAGTTCACAAGCGTCAAATGTGATTGACTCTCGACGCCATTTGCAAAAATTATAAATCTTCCGTTAGGTAGGAGAAATGGTGAAGTGGCAGTCTGACACTCCTCAAGTAGCACTAAAGCGCCATTTTGAGTCCATTCCGAGACCTCCAACAGGCAGATATCTACAGCTAACCAGAGCTGTTGCTATAAAGGAGTAGATTGATTGTATTTAGGTTGGCGCACTACCCCAGGCTGTCGAAGAAAGGAGCACCCAGTGACCTTAGTTGTCTAGCTGCCAAATCCGGATATTTACAGAGAAAGTGTTCAACTGTCTCCCTCTCTGGAAGGTCCCCACAGTTACTGCAATGGGGGTTAAATGGTAATTCTGGCGTTTTTGCTTGTGTGCCGATCGTCCAGTGACCGGTGAACACAGCTACGAGTTTGGTGATTGAATGACCAGAGGTCCAAAGGACTTTTTGAGCCCTTCGTATATCGTAAAGGGGTTTCGAAATAGCACATGAAGAAATGGAGCTCCATCTTTTCTGCGCTTTCCTGAGAAATATTTTGTGCAGTTCCCGTTTGAAAACTCTCAGGGGATGCCGATACCCGGGTAGGTGGTCTCTGAGGTCAATTCAGTCCTCTTCCTGGCAAGCTCATCAGCAATTTCATTTCCCTCTATGTTCCTATGTCTTGGAACCCAGATTTGAGAAATGCTACCTGTACACCCAATAGACTTGATATCCTTCTTACAGGAGTTTACTAGTTTCGTTCTGCCTCATGGCGTCGTCAGAGCCTTGATCGCGGCTTGACTATCGTAGAAAATGTTAATATCTCCATCGCTCCTGCATTCATTGTAACGTGCGTCTTCATGTTGTTCCACAAATGGAAGGATCTGTAGTTTTAAGCCGGCTACAAACAGTAAATGGGATTTTTGAGGAGTTTTTTCATGGCAGAAATATACCCGGAGGCTTGCCATTGCCTGTCGAGACGCGACCGCTATTAGAATACAACTTTTTCTATTACCTAGACGTTCTGTTATAAGTTAAGCCCGTTATAGATATGAAATTTTAATACCTTTTTTTAATTAAGTTAGTTTCATTTAATCATGAAAATATCAAACACAAAAAAATTTTAATTTTCATTCGAAATGGTCATCATTTGCAAGCCTTCAAGCGATTAAGCCATTCAGCTGTTGCAGCACGTACGGTTTCCATGGATATTGACGTCGCTGCTCGAGCCAAAGAGTGTTTGTGACCCTCCAAATTCCTGTGAGGTCTTCTACAAGCCAGGCCATTACAAGCTGTAATCCAATGAACTCAGCTCTGTACTTTCAGACGGCCAATCTTCTACGGCTATGAACCCAGGAGTATTGCTTTTTAGCCACTGCTGGGTGGTTTTTGCCTTTTGGGCTCGAGCGTCATCTTGCTGGAAAATCCAACGCTATCCATTGAAGAGAGTACTGCTCAACTGCTTCACGGCGCCTTCTAAGATATCACTGGTAGACTTTTGCTCCAGTCTTAATTCCTTTTTCGCAGAAATGAAGAGAAGTGACGCCTTTACAAGACACTCCCCACCAAACTATTACGGAGGTTGGATGGTGGCCACGCTGAACCTTTGGAACAACATATTTTGCGTCTTTAGAAGTTTTAGCATAGATTTGGTTGTTTTGGTTATTAAACATTTCTTCAATAGTGAAAATTTTCTCTTTTGTAAAAAGAAACCACCAACAATCAGTTAGCATTTCCAAGGATACAGACGACGCTGTTCTAAACCTTCGCACCCTGCTAAGTAGGTCTGGCGCAAAGTGGAGCATTGCTTGAAATGAAGATAGTGCTAGAGGAACTGTGGAGCATTTTTTTACTGTTCAGCGTTTTACAAAGGTTTCAGGTAGAGGTAGCCGCCACTAGAAGACATTAATCTGGTTGTGCACTCGTGCAATACTCTTTAAAAAGGTCAATCAGTAAGCCTGTGTATTCAATAACGCCTGTAGGTTCAGCTGAACAGGTTACTTTCTAGTCAAAGAAAGGATAATACTTGTATTAGGATTCTCTAGGACAACAACATCACTTGCAATGCCGCAAGATTCCTTCTACCAATCACAGATGAGATATGGTCGAGGGACTGGAGCTCCATTCCACTTTTTGAATCATTTCACGTGGCGTTGCAGTTTTTTGATGACCACCTCCATGACCTTTCTTTATTTATTTCAAGGTGCTCGAGCTCACGAGCAATCGCTGGTTGTGATTTCCCAGCCAAATATAATGCGATCACACCATTACGTTTGAAATCCATTACAAATCTTCTTTTTTCATGTTTACTCTCGGCAAAATGCTTCCGTCCGCTTGCAAACAATACTCCGGACTGCCATTTAGCCCACTAGTGGACAGTTGATGCGTGAGCGGTCTGAATTTGATTACACTTCGAGTACCGGATCCTGTACTCATAAAAAACCGATCTAGATTGTTGAGGGATCTGGTTTTGTGTTCACTCCTTTTAGGCCAGATCTGCCCATCACCTCACAAGTGGGCACGCTCCGTGGTTCATCTGCTGTTGCTGGAGCAGTTAGATTTTTCTCCAAATGGTTCCTATGGCTAAAATTTTCGAAAATTTATTTTATGGGTGGTTATGCTCACTTTTGTGAAGGGTATAAAAATATGTAACAACACACACAATATTTCAAGCGTAAAGAGCTAAATTCTGCTACAATGGGTTGCCTGTTTTCACGACATTTATAGTGGAATCTATCGTGGATGTATTGGGAAGCATTCCGCTATGGCAGGTCATACGAATCCACAAGATCCCCGTATTGAGTTCTTCATCGATGTGGGTAGAGAAGGAGGGGTGCGGTAAACTACTGTATCGCAATTTTTAAGTGCCATTTGCGTTATTTACTAAAAGCTCGATGTAAGAAAATAAAAGTGAAATGTGAAAGTTCAAATGAAAGCAGCACGTGCCGCACTTTGTCGAATGGTGTAAAGGGAAACAAAGCCTACTGTACAAGATTCACATAAACAAAGTCCATTTGCATCACATGCAAATGTCGCGATTTATGCTGCAACCACCTACGCCATTTGCTGCCAACCCAAAGTGGGCCACACGTTTCGTTAGTTTTTATGCAGCCCAGTTGTATGGTATTTGTACTCAAAGTGCTTCTATTTGTAGGCATGCCACTACTTCTGTTTGATTTCCATTTGTTTTCCTTTATGTGAATGCGTTTTTTCCTTTTATTCCATCATATTTTCAGTTACTCTTAACTGCATATGTTTTTCCATTATTATGTTTTTCTATTTCCATTCCTACTCACTCCACTTGCCAAGCTATGCCATTGTTGGTCTGCCTCTGCTCCAGTTTGTAGCCTTGCCTGACGACATGACAAGATTATTATCGCTGGTCATAAATATTTTTGTTCGCAATCTAAAAGGAATTGAGTTGAATGTATTTCCGAATGTTTGTGTGGCAGTGGGAGTTGTACTTTGGAGACATTTGCTTTGTTTGCATTCAAATCAGCAGACAAAGTTAATCTAACAAAAGGCCAATAATCGCCATAAATCACTGCAAAAACCAAAACAATGATAGGATTGAATAAAGCAAAGCAAATAATTAAAGGAATGTGGCAACGAAGTTGGAAAAGTCACCTTAAATTGGGTTTGAGGGGCAGTCGTCACTGAGGATTTAAGTTTGGTAAAGAACCAAAAGCCAGATATGTTTTCTGGGCAATTGCTTTAATTTTTATGAAGGTTTGAAAATCGTCGCACTCTTCTCTAGCTGTAAGATGCTGTAATGTACTGTACTGTACACTAAAGATCCATTTTCTGAGGGCTCAACAACGCGAAAATTTTGGTCAGTATTAAGCAGACGAAGGCAAGCTCCGGTGAAACTATAGGGTAACTCAAGGGCGGTGCAGCTCTTTGACAGCAATCATTTGTGGTTTGTTAATTCTTTTATTATTCGTTTTATTTAAAGAATTTGTATTACAGACGTTGGTAAATAGTAGAACAACCTACGCTTAAGTAGAGGTGGAAAAATACCAACGATAATATGGCAAATATTGACAGTCAATACCATCGACGAAGATACATATCTAGTGGGATACGCGGACGATCATAGCGGCAGTCATACCAGCTCGGAGCTCTGAGGACGGAAGAAAGTAGCACCAAGTCATGATAAGGACGCATATTTGGCTTGAGGACCACAGTCTGGAACTCGCCAAACATAAAACCGTAGTCATCCTTATCTCACGAGGTCACATGCCACTCGAGGTCAGCATGCAAATAGGCGACACGTTCTTAGTGACCCAAAAAGTAGTCAGACTTATTTGGGTACTCAACTTGACTGCAGGCTTACTTTCTGGGCCCAGATACGACATGCGGCGACCAAAGCAGCATAGGTCACGGGTATGGTAAATAGATTAATGGCAAGCATCGGTGGGCCAACACAGAGCAAAAGAAAGCTAATTATGACGGCCATAAATTCAGTTCTCCTGTATGGCAGCGAAGCATGGGGAATTGGGCTAAGCTGCAAAGCCACCCGCAAATCACTGGAGGCTGTGCAATGAACAGCGGCACTCAGATTTGCCTCAGCCTACAGCACTGTCTCAGGCGCAGCAATTTTTGTGATCAGCGGGCAGACCCATCGACCTCATGGTCGGGAACGAATGGATGCGTGAGACTCTAAGAAGAAACACGTCATCACTAGCTTCTCAGAACGGAGATGCCAAACCATGCTGCGAGACACTGAACCGATGGACGGCGAAACTTATTCCAACAATTGACAAATGGGTCCAAAGGAACTTCGGGGAAGTGAACTACTTCTTAACTCAGTTCCTCTCGGGTCACGAATACTTTCGGAGATAGCTATACCGCATGTTCAAGGCAACCGAGTCCAAATACATATACTGCGAAGCGCTGAGCGATAACACTGAACACACGTTTTTGAGTTGTAACAGATGGCTCGCGGAAAGAAATAGATTGAGGGAGCAGATTGGCGACATCGCAGCGAGCCACATAATCAGCAAAATGCTCGAACGCGGTTACAGCTGGAACGCGGTAAAGAAATACAACGAGAAAGTACTACGGAAAAAAGATCGACCTCGATACAGTGCTACAAAGCGAAGCCGCACAGATAGAGACACAAGAAGTCGAGCCTACAGCATGAAAGCTGGCTACATATGTATATGGTTGACCCAGACGTGGGTGAATAGAATTGGTTCTTTACGGATGCCGTTCTGGGCCCTCCCGAAGTAATATATTTTGAAAGCAGTTTCGGGAAGGGTTTCTCCCCAGAAGTAGAGGAGGGATCGTTTTAGTGGCCACACCACACGACGCAGTAGACAATGGTCGCTGCAAGTGCGAAGACATTTTGAACCCTACCTCACCAACAAAAAAAAAAAAAAATACCATCGATAGTTTGCCACCTCTACGCGTAAGAGATCCAAACGTTTTATGGTCGTTCTGCAAGAAGACCAATTATAATAAAAAAATCATTGTGAGGTATGAGGCATATTTTCAACAAAATGAATACGTTAACAAACAAAACTCGGCGGAGCTACTACCAGGGATTTTATTAAGGATTTCACAAATTGTAAATAAAGCTTTAAGAATTGTAAATAAAAGTACACTTCATTTAGAGTTGGTTATACGAATTGTAAGGATTGTCGTGAAGAGTCCCATGAGTTTTCGAACGGAGCTAGGCATTCTTCTGAGGGGTGTGCAAGGTAAAACTTTATTATTATTATTTTTTCCTCGTTCACTCCTTTCGAGAGCATAAGACCTCGACAAGACTTGTCTTGCGTTGGTTTCGTTAATCTCTTTGATTTCTGATAGGCCTGCCGCTATCAGTCCTAAGTAGTGGGAATGCCCACCTGTCGTTGCTTAGGAACAATGCCTTCTTACTGCTCGGAGCGCCATCTGTGTGTAAAATTTTTTTAGCAAAAGGATCGCACAGATGGTTGAGGACTTCGCTAAAGTAGTGTGTCTGCGCTATTATCGCGTTTGTCCGCTTCCTCTTGCTGGCGTGATGCAATGTGTAACTGTATGTTTTTTCTTTGTTGTTGCTTGGTTTAGCAGCCACAATGCAAATAATGCTATTGCGCGCGAGTAAGGATGGAAAGGATAAGTTTTTGGGTTTGAGGAATGAGATATTTGTTTGTTTGTTTAGAAACAAGGAAAGTAGGTAAATTTGGAAAAGTACGAGGACCGTGTTTTATGTAAGATTCGAACCCACAATCTCTGAGATGACAGGCTAGTACACTTACGCTGGACTACCGAGACCGCTGAAAAACTTTATAGAACATTGAAATTCCTTTAATGAGTCCAAAACGCAACGTCAACAAACATCAACGTCAGCATCCAACAGGTGCCGATTTTCCTTCTGCACCAAATGAGTTAACTCCCAATAGAACTATCACCTCGTCTGGTAAGTACAATCACACTTTGCTGCAGTTAGCTACTGCAGGATTTTCTTAATTATCAATTCACCACCGCAATTCGTCTGGCACAACTATATTTCAAACTACTTTGATGACATTTTGAGGCTCATTGGTAGGCGAAACGTGTTGCAGGCGCTCGCGCTTTCCACACACTGCTCCACACACACACGCGCACACACACACTCAAACACTGTAAGGCCACCGCAAGCCTTACTCACCGCTTTACTGTTGCCTCCGAAGTCAAGTTCGCTGGGTGTAGTTAATGGAGTTAACGGTTGCCGAAATGTTCTTGAATTAATAATGAATTACGTAAAAAGGTCACGTATCATTATTGGCTGGCGGATTGCGTCGCTAGTGGCTCTCTTCGAAATTTAAACGGATTTGCTGCTGAATTGCTGAGTATTCAGAAAATTTGCTTGTCCTGTCGCTTCCACCAACAACACAAATCCTAATGCGATGAGCGCGTGCGACGGGACAGTTGTGGCTGCTGAAATTTAAGGCAATTAAAAGTGGATGACAATCAAATCCCATGGAAATTGTCGTAGCCTATTAGGCGAGACGTGCTTGCCCCAAAATTCGGTGCAACTGCCACTACTCCCATATACTAAGTGCCGTGAAAGTAATGGTCGTTGAAAGAGTACACAGAATTTCAATTACAGTTACATTGCCGAGACAAGCAACTGAGAAGTGGAGTAAGCTTTTCGGACATGCACCACAGCAAATATCAAAAACAAGAGGTGACAGAATTTGCATTTTTTCATACCAACTCAACTGGCTGGCCAGTTAGCCGAATAGCTGTGTAGCTGAATGGTGGACTAAATATTTCGCCAGGATATGTTGAATTTGTGCAAAATATTTGCACCCCATATAAGCACAGCAAGAAGCTGTAAATACATATATAAACCAGCAAGCATTCATACGCTCTGGTAGTTGTTGAATTTTTGTGGTGCACCCAAAGTCATCTCACATTAGCTCAGCAGACCAACGAAGCGAAGGGCAATGTCGCCTAGGCAGCGAGTGTTCATGGTGGTAGCCATTAAAGCTGGCTGAAGAGGATTATGAAAGCGCTTGCAAGCCAACAATTTTTCCGTATAACATAAAAAGTTTTCTGCGTGCAGCAGAATTTCACTTGGACTACTTAAATGCGAAAGAGCGAAAATCCTGCATTCTGCTAATGCTGGCGTCAAACCACATGAACCTCACAGACCGCACGCCAGGCGAAGGAGAAGAAAGAGTTTGGTGTTTTGTTGTTTAACATGTCAGGGTCGGGTTATACTGTGTGCGTATATAGGAAATTTCGTAACGCACATTTGTTTGCCAAGCGCTATTACACCACTTGCTTTCTAACAGGCAAATTTGTTTAATCCTTTAAAATTTTCAAACAATTTGCAACAGCGCAACAGAAACCAAAAAATCCGGTAACATCAACAACCAGTTTTTCGACCCTATTTCGTAGACAACAGTGAGCCAGTTGAGCGTTGAAATTGTGTGGCTTAAAATAAACTGAGTTCTGTGATAGTTTAACCTAGAAAAGTTGTATGCTTCAGCTTGTCTTATTACTTCGTAACGTGCGTCCAACTCAAAAGCCAAGTTATACGAAACTGCTGATCAACGTCAAAGGAATTGCATTTTTATGCATCCGGGGCGCTGTAAGGACCACTCCTAATAAAGCGCTCGAGGTGGTAGTCTACTTACCTCCTCTAAATCTGGTAAGAAAACACGTGGCCGTCGCTTCAGCGCTTAGACTTAACAGTATGGCGCTAAGGAAGACCCGGCGGTTCGGCCATGCTTCTACATACTACAGTTAGTAGTAGTTACAACTAAAAAATCGACTACTCTTTCCCTCAACCCACCTTCGACAGGCGCTTCAAGACTAACATCCCGTCAAGAAGAGAGTGACAAACTCAAAGCCAATGGAGAAGAGGGCAACTAAATGTCTACACGGATGGATGCAACCTAAAAAATAAAGTAGGCTATGGAGTTTTTTCGAAAGAATTAGGACTAGAATTATCGGTCCGACTGCCGGACTACTGTAGCGTTTATCTGGCAGAAGTCTTAGCCATTAAGGAGGTAACTTTGTACCTTCACGCACACGCCATAACAAGAACTACGATAAATATCTTCTCGGACAGCCAGACAGTCATTATAGTAAGATGAAAGGTTGCTTTGGAATCCTGTTAGCTCTAAATGATATTTGCACCGTTTTCCAGGTCAGTCTTATATGGGTTTCGGTACATAGAGATATTGAAGGAAATGGTACGACCGATGCGTTAGTCAGAAAGGGTACAAATCTTCCACTTCTTGAAAACAGAGGCAATATTATAATCCCTTTGGCAACTTGCAAATTGAGGATAAGAAATAATATTCTCCAAGAGGCCAATAGGTCATGGAGAGAAGAAAGTACTTATGCTACAACCAGGCTAATTTGGCTTCAAATAGATAAGAAAAGGCCAGGAGAATTGCTCAACTTCTCAAGAGAGAACATCTCGAAGATCGTGGCTTGTGTCACCGGTTATTGGCTGTTAGGTAGGCGTTATTCTAGGCTGGGAATATTTTCGCATGAATACTGCAGAAGTTGTAGAGACGAGGACGAGGAAGAAACAGTAGAAGACTTCCTTTGTAATTGTCCAGCCTTAGCTAGGAGTAGAACTATGGTTTTGGGAAAATACCATTTTGATTCTCTTGCGAAACTATCCGGTGTTGGGATCCGTAGGATACTACGCTTCATAATAGAGTCTAACTGATTCCATGAAAAATAAACAATAAGGTTTCTGAGTTACATAGTGGTACTTCAACGGACCTACATGATCTATGTGAGTGGCCGACTGCCACAGAAACCTAACCTAACCTTGCCTTTATACTAATGACTTGATGAACATCACAAATTTTTCCTATGTCAGATACTTAGTTTGAACTATTGGCCGTCTTATCCCAAATATCGTAGCGTGGCCTGCGTGTGATCTTTTTCTTCTTGTTTAGCGTATGTGAAAGCTTATTTTGGACACTCTAAGCAACACGGTGGTTTAAATCTCGCTGTACAAAAGAAGCATCCGTTTGGCAAGACACTTTACTAAACAGTTTTCGATCATCAACATAGAGTGAGAACTTACAGTGGCTAAAACAGTCTCCAACAAGATTTATAAGAAGGGAAACTAAAATAGGACCAAGAATACTCCCGTGCGGGAATCCAGAATAGGCGATAAAAGTGCAGGATTTATTATTTTTAATATGTGAAAACGATTTTCTTTTAGAAAAATAAAATCTCAACCATGACATGATATTTCAATGAAAACCTAAGTATTGTCGTGCTGATGGGCCCCATGAACAGATCAAGTAATTATTATTTATTTCTCATTTATTTCTCTAAATAATAATTATTTATTTCTCAGTGGGAGAGATTCAATTTTATTATTATGATCTGAAAAGCACGAGAATACGACTTCATAACAGTAAACAATTAAAAATATATACCTTAAATTTTATAGACACATCTCTGTATATTTTTACACCAACAAAATTGCGCTCACAATGAAATCGCATTTAAACTTCCATACAAGTAAGGACCAACTAACTAACATTTCAACCTTGAAACTTATGGGCTTGCATGCCCTATCATCATAGCAGCAGATTGAAAATGTGTATGGGCGTGTAGAATGCAAACATACATACCTACATACAGTTGAGTTTACGCACATTGTGTGCATGTGTGAAGGTGTGACCACATTGTGCTTCAACACTCAACCACTCGTGCAATGTAGACGGAAGTCAACTACAAACTTGCCAAGTACAACAAAGGCAGGCCAACTCTAATGGTCCCTAATGGCCTAAGATGCTCGAACAAGATGTTAGTGGCACAATGCGCTGAGGCAAGAGCAACAGTCAAAATTGCAACATTACAAGGATATGCAACATGCAAGTACGTGTAGATATACGGCTTGTTCGACCAGAACAAGAGTGGGTCACAGGAGCGAGGGCCGTTTGTTGAAGACGCTCGTTGGAACCCACAAAGCGACCACAAAATGACGGAAGAAGCTAACAAGAAACTTTACACAATACGGCTGTGCATGTAACTGCATGTGAATGTACTCGTATGAAAGTGAGTGAGTGCAAACTAATGCCATTAATCTATATGTGTGCACTTGTGTATGCTTTTGTTTATTTACATAATTTCGTTTTACAAGTAGTGTCATAAAAGTCATGACAGCGCCCATTTGAAAGGGTCACCACCCCACACCACCCACCACCACTCAAGCGCTACAGCAATATTTTGGTTGTGTGACCAACGTCGACTGACAGTCGTCTGGCGGCCATAAATGATTTATTATCCACATACACAAATTAGTGGCAGGAATTGCGCTTGCCGCATGCGCAACGCAGAATCCTGCTATTTCGGATGTTGGTGCTTACATTCTAACTTAAGCGAAATGTGGCATGCCTTAGAGCCGTTGGCGTTGCCAGAGTGTGGCGCGTATACCACAGCCACACAACAATGCAGCGTTACACAGGCTCAACTTGGTTGCCAAAAAACAACAAATATTTAAATTTCAAGAGTCAGCAAACTATGGAGATTGTAAAGGTTACCGTCGGGTAGCTGGAGTCGCCATTGTAGATTAAGTGAGCTGCGAATATTTGGTTTGAAAATTTAAGGCAAAACTTATGCGTGCAGACAGTGAAGCGCGAGTGCGGTATATTAAAGTCACCAGCAAGTGCCTGGAATAATCTATGTGAAACTTGGACGAGCAAATTTAGGGGCAATAATATAAATATAAAGAGCAGTAAAAGTCCGGAGACGCAGAAGCTTGGACGATGATAACATCCGCTGAGGCATCCCACGGAGTGTTTGAGAGAAAAATTCTGAGCAAGATTTTTGGACCTTTGCTCGTTGGTGGCGGCGAGTATCGCAGACGATCGAACGATGAGCTGTATGAGCTTTCCGATGGCATAGACATAGCGCAGCGAATAAAGATCCAGCGGCTACGTTGGCTGGGTCATGTCGTCCGAATGGAAACAAACGCTCTGACTCTGAAAGTATTCGATGTGGTACCAGCTGGTTGTAGAAGAACAAGAAGAAGGTCTCCTGTGCGTTGAAAAGATCAGGTGGACAAGGACATGGCTTCACTTCGTATGCCCAACTGCAGTCGGTTAGCACTACAGAGGAAAACGACTGGCGCACGGGATTCATTCTTACTTTAAAAATTTTCCAATATCCCGGCATAAGAACTTTTCGCAAATGTCCTAATCCATGGCCGCTGTAGCCGAATGGGTTGGTGAGTGACTACTATTCGGAGAACGTAGGTGAAACGCAAAAGCGAAGAAAAAGTTCTTTTCTAATAGCGGCCGCACCTTGGCAGGCAATGACATGCCTCCGAGTGTGTTTCTGCCATGAAAAAACTCTTCATACAAAATATCTGTCCTTCCGAGTCGGCTGTAGATGCATTATTTGTGGAACAACATCAAAACGCACGCCACAAATGGGAGAAGAAGCTCAGCCAAATACCCAAAAAGGATGTACGCGCCAACTAAATATATTTATAATACCCACAGACAAATATTTTGTTTAAAAAGTTCGAACTGTAGCCAACAAATAAGTTCATCGTTAATCACAAAATCAAATTTGTAGGCAAACTACAACAATTTCGGTAAGGCATTGCCAACTTTTGGGCGCATAAAACCGGCCAGAAAGACAGAAAACGACGATTATTTAAGTAGTATTATTTGCAGAAGTATTTATTGGCAGATTTTATGCAACATTTATTAGTATGCACACACACACATACGTATAAACATGAATATGAACTAAAGTTTAAATGCACACACACTCTCACATATATATAACGGGTGATCAATTAAGAGGAGTTTTTTTCATTTGCGTTTTTTTTACAGATCGCGCGCGAGTTGTGGCAAACTGTCATCGTGGATTTGTTAAACAGCGTTTGGCATTTCATCATGGAAAGACTCACACCGCAACAACGTCTACAAATTGTTCAACTGTATTATGAAAATCAGCGTTCTGTGACAAATGTTTTTCGTGCGCTTAGACCGCATTATGGTCAACATAATCGGCCTACCTTAAACACTATTCGACATACCATCAACAAATTTGAATCCGAATATTCATTGGTGGATAATTCTCGACCGAATAGACCACGTCCAGCAAGAAGCATTGAGAATATAGCGGCAGTAGCAGAGAGTGTACGTGAAAACCGCGATGAATCGATTCGGCACCGTTCTCAGCAACTTGGACTGTCGTATGAACAACTTGGTCAATTTTACGGAAGGATCTTCATTTAAAAGCATACAAAATACTGCTCGTACAAGAACTAAAGCCAAATGACCTTTCTGCACGTCACCGTTTTGCTGATTGGGCTCTTGAAAAGATTGAAGAAGATCCGCTGTTTTCGAGCAAAATTTTGTTCAGCGATGAGGCGCATTTCTGGCTCAATGGTTACGTTAATAAGCAAAATTGCCGTATTTGGGATGAAGAGCAACCAGAACAGGTTCAAGAGCTACCTTTACACCCAGAGAAAACAATGGTCTGGTGTGGTTTATGGGCTGGTGGAATCATCGGTCCATATTTTTTCAAAAATTATGATGGTCGCAACGTAACTGTGAATGGTGCTCGCTACCGCACCATGATATCGGACTTTTTGCTACCTGAAATTGAATCTAATGATCTCCACGACATTTGGTTTCAACAAGACGGAGCCACTTGCCATACAGCTCATGAAACAATGACTTTATTGAGAAGTCATTTCGGAGAGCAGCTGATTTCACGTTTAGGACCTGTGAGTTGGCCACCAAGATCTTGTGAAATCACACCTTTGGACTTTTTTCTTTGGGGATTCGTGAAGTCCAAGGTCTATGCTGATAAACCAGCGACGATTGAAGCTCTGGAAGCCAACATTACGCGTGTTATTCACGACATACCAGTCGAAATGCTCGAACGAGTGATTGAAAATTGGACCTTCAGAATGGACCACCTTAAGCGTAGTTGCGGCCAACATTTGAATGAAGTCATATTCAAAAAGTAAATGTCAAAGAATGTCCTTTCAAATGATAAATAAAGGTTTTGAACATAATTTACATTTTTGTTTTTTTTTTAACTATTGAAAAAAGCACCTCATGATTGATCACCCGTTATATATACATATGTGTATGTGTATCTATCCACAAGGTGGCTTATCGTTAAATTTGAATCTTTTGCAAATGGCATCGTACGTCAATCGCATTTGACATTTGTGGATTAGGCAGCTGCAGTAGCCAAACATACAAGCAATAGAGCTCGTGAAAATCAAAATAAAGATTCCATCACTTAAAATCATACGTTTTCATTTATGATAGTAAAAGATTTATTCAAAACCAAGTTTGGATGATTAATTTTGTGCCACCTTGTACGTGCCATATGCGCATTGATGACTTCACAACACAAATACGTATCTAAATGTCAAAGTTAACCAGAGTTTCCAGTGCATGCAAGCCCGAGCAACAAGTTTACTTTCAACACACACGCACAGATACTCACACACACGCATACACAACGACCACCTAATGCAATTGACTGCCAAAATTTCGCCCAAATCCGTTATAACTTTTTCGTCACTTTGGCGTTTTACGTGTCGATTTTATTCCTGTATTCAACGTTATTGCGGAAAGTTTTGTTGGTGTGTGAGTGAGTGAGCGAGTGTGCGCAACTGGCACCCATATGTGGTGAGTGCATTGAGGCATTATTAATATTTTAATACCAATTTTACGGCAATAAATGCACGCCTCAATGGGCAATACTGAAATAGACCATATTGTTGCGGTGTAGTGCAATGGGCGCTTATGTGTGCGTGTGTGTGTGTGTGTGTGTGTGAGTGTGTGAAAAGCTGGCTTGTTAGATTTATGTAATCGTTTGTTTTTGGTAAATTCGGTTTCGACAAATTGTTGCACAACAATTGGTAGAAAATTCCATTTAAAAGCATATTTTATTTATTGGATGGCTTAGTTTTCTGCGTTGAATATAGAAAAAGTATAACTGTGCTATTTGAATTGAATTTATATTGCATACTTTAGGGAGCTTATGAAATTTTAATTAAATATTATATAAAATTTCTTCTTTTTTTTGTGAAAACGTATGCAGGGGCGAACATAGAATTCAGAGACTTAAAAATCGAGTTTATTTTTTGGCGGATGTGTTGTCAAAAATCATGCAACTCTCTGGGCTAGGCGCGTTGTTGTTGTTGTTGAAGTGGTTGAGTATTTCCCCTGAAATAATCCTAATTAGTGACCAGCACCGTTTCACTACCACCGTTCTCGTATAATGATGTTTTTTTTTTGTTTTTTATTCTAAGTCAGATCCATTTAGTGAGGTCCAATGCCTGAGATCTCATTAATTTGCTGCAAGAAAGGCTTACCAAAGGAGCGGAGTCCTGCCCTAGCTAGCCCCGGACATTCACATAAGTAGTGGAAAAAACTTTCCTTCGCTCCTTCCGCTTGACAGCTCCTGCAGATAGGATTGAAGGGTAGGTTGAGTCTGGCTGCATGATCCCCTAATTTCCAATGGCCTGGAAGGATTGCCATTTTGGGTGAGATGTTTGACCGAGAACATCCTAACAGGTTATTTGTCCTTTAGATTTTGTATGACGGCCATGTGTTTTTTTTTTGTAATACATGTAAAGGGTTTTTCAATAAGGGCGGGTAGATGTTGAAATGGAATAAAATGGCGTTTGCTGTGTGCCACTTAGCGCCGTCCTGCTGGAACCACTTGTTGTCTAGGTCCATATGGTTCAATATGGGCCATAAGAAATTGGAAGGGCCACCACGTCTATCGAAAAATGGGCGCAATGCACGCAACGTTTGCGTTAATGAACACTTATTTTGATAATAAAGTTTTATCATTTGAACGTGCTGTTCAATCGTGTAACTTGCCATGATTATTTGGCATAAACAACTGAATAATAAACAAAAGATTTGACAGATGTCACCAAAACAAAATTGCTGCCACAGGGCGCCATAATCGACCCGCGCCAATTGAAAAACCCTTTAGTTAATATCTTCCATCTTCTTTCGGCTAAAGCAAGATAGTGTGAAGCAATGAATGCTTTTATTGTGTTCAGTGGGGTGGAGACTATCACCGCCTCTGCTATGTCTAGTGTCGAACCTTTTCTTGCTAGCTCATCCGCTATCTCATTACTCCGTATGTTCCCGTGACCGGGAACCCATATCAGAGTGATTTCAAGCCAATAACTAAGTATTTCCAGCTTTTCTCTACACTGTAAGACCAGTTTGAATGAAATGGAGTTGGAGTCTAAGGCCTTTATACCTGCTTGACTGTCTGAGAAGATAGCTACTCTTGCACTAACTTCCTTGTAGAGTTTAAGTGATTTGCATGCTTCTCTGATCGCCAACAGTTCTGCCAGCGTGTTCCAGGCATAGTCAGGAAGACGAATTGACTGAGCTAGGTTGAGCGGCTCCGAATGGAAGCCAGCTCTCACACCACAGTTCATCTTAGAACCATCGGTATAGATTTCGATATCGTGTCTTCCAATCACCTTCCCTTTGCTCCATTCGGCTCTCGGTGGAACACGCACCGTAAAGTCTTTCTTGAAGTTAAGGTCGGGGACCATGTAGTCTGACCTTTTTTCGAGCAGCCGGGGTCCCTGTAGGAGGATCTTACTGTGACCGTACGACCTTGTTGTCCAGGTTCCTATGTCTCTGAGCCTCGCCGCGCTACAAGTAGCGATTGTTTTGATGTGCAAATCTAATGGTAACAGATGAGTTAGTACATTGAGCGCTTCAGTAGGACTGGTGCTAAGCACTCCTGTAGTTAAGATACACGCTGTTCCTTGTATGTTGTTCAGCTTAGCTTTGTTGTATTTCTTTTCTGTTGCAGGCCACCAGAATAGTGCCGCATATGTTAGTATTGGCCTTAAAATGGCTGTGTAGGCGCATACAACCGTACAGAAGATGATGAACCACGTTCTGGATGCTCTGCTCTTGCAGAAAACAGCTGCAGATTTGGTTTTATGTGAGTTCCATTATTAAAGTAAGAGAGCGGTGACTTGTGTCTGTGACTTTCTCCTCATAGTAACATAAAAATTCATCAAACGGCTATTACAACAATGAATGCGGCTATACTAAAATCAAAGGTTGCATAGGAAGGCCGCACGGCCCTAAATGACATTAGTGTCGTACTCAGCCTTATTTGGGTTCCGCCTACATTGAGGGTCACTGTGAAGCCGACGAGCTAGTCAGGAAAGTTACAACTTTTAACTGCTCAGTGATGGAAGTACCATTGGGACACCTACGTCCACAAGCAAATTAATAACTAAGAACAACATTGTCCCAGAGGCCTACAGGACATAGAGAGATGAAGACACATGGGTGACAACTCAGCTACTATGGCTGCGAACAAAAAAGAAAAAGGGAAAGGGAACTCCTTACTCTTTTAAGAGAGGATATTTCGAAGGTCGTGGCGTGTATAACCAGTCATTGACTATTTGGTAGGCATTCCTTGCGCCTAGGAAGCCAGCTGCGTTATTTAATAAGCGTTTTGCAGTCCTTCAAAGCAGACGACCTCGTGAATTTCAACAAAAAAGTGGTTTCCGTGTGCTCATTAAAATTTATTCGTAGCATAAAAAGATCATCACCAAAATCACTAGAAGGCAGCAGAAATTTTATCGGGAATCTAGACCATCAATTGCAATGGTTAAAATATGATTTACTGAACTCTATTATACTCGTACTAGCACAAATGACACCGAACGTTCAGATTGCCCAAAAGAGATCATCACGTCAGAAACTGTCGATCGAATACTTGAAATGAAATTGGACGAGAGGATATTCAAAACGCGTGAGTTAGTTGGAGCTTGGTCGATGACAACATCGATCTATGAGCTTTACGACGACATAGACGTAGCACAGCGAGTAAAGTAATCCTCCTATCAGAAAATGCTATACATTTTGCGATTGGCCCCTAATGTCAGTTCTGTTTTGACATTTGTGTAATAAACACATGCGAAATACACGTTAATAAACAATGTTACGCTACACTACTCCAGAACGCGGAATATTGCTGACTATTTATTTGACCAATAATCGGTCGGTGACTTTGGCACAACGTGAATTTCGTCGCAGATTTCCTCGCCGTCCAACGCCTACTGGTGAAACACTACGACGTTTAGCCGCTCGCCTCGAAGAGACTGGCACAACACGAGATCTGCAGAGAATATTGCTGCTGTAGCCGAGGATGTCATGGAAGCGCCGTCCACATCGACTAGACGGCGTGCCACGCAAATGGGTATCAGTCGACGGTCTTTACAGCGAATTTTGGTATACGATTTGAAGATGTTTCCGTACAAAGTCCAAGTGACCGCCAATCGCGTCTAACATATGCTCAAGCCATCCTTAATCACCACAAAGAGGAAGATGATTTTTCATCAAAAATAATCATGAGTGATGAGGCCCATTTCCATCTTAGCGGGTACGTAAATAAGCAGAATTTACGCTTCTGGGGCACTGAAAATCCGCGTGTAACCCACGAAGAGCCATTACACCCGCTCAAAGTCACTGTATGGTGTGCTGTTTTCGCTGTAGGAGTCATCGGACCTTTTTTCTTCGAAGACGTCGCAGGCCAATCGGTTACTCTGGATGGTGAGCGCTACAGAGCAATGATCAACGAGTTCTTTTTGCCGCAACTTGATGAATTGGGATTGGAAAACATGTGGTTCCAACAGGACGGTGCAACGGCACACACTGCACGTGCCACAACCGTTATGCTGAAGGATGCATTTCCCGGGCGCCTAATCTCCCGTTTTGGCGATTTGCACTGGTCAGCAAGATCGCCTGATTTGACCGCTCCAGACTCTTTTTTGTGGGGCTTTTTGAAGTCGCGGGTTTATGTCAACAAGCCTCAGACTCTTGCAGCTCTTTAAGACAATATCCGTCAAGAATGTGAGGACCTATCGCCGGAAGTTTTGACCAAAGTGATGGAAAATGCCATAAAAAGGGCTCAAATGGCGATCAACTGTGGCGGCGGCCATTTACATGACATCATATTCTCGACTTGATGCAAAAAAAATTAAAATACCAAATAAATATAATTCACAAGAAGAATCAAAGTTTTTCATTTTTTTTAAATTACAGCCAAAAAACATCGCAAGGTTACTTTTGCGCCACCTGTAGATATATTCGAGTGAGCATGCCCCATGATCCATAGTCTTTTTACTGTACCCCCTTTCTAAAGCCAACCACCATACGAGTACGCCGTAAGTTAGGATTGGTCTTACTATTGCTGTGTAAATCCAACTGACAATTCAAGAGGAAAGTCCCAAAGCTGATCCTATTAGTCTTTTACAGGAGCAAGGTGGTATAGTGGCTTTCCTTACTCAATCTTCTACATTTGACTTCGAACATCATCAGTCCCTTTAGCAATTCATTTATTACCAGTAGATTTAGTAGTAGCTGTTTCTGTAGATTTCCCTCTATAGTACGCATCCTGCGAGATACTAAGCTTCTATGATTCGTTCTACAGTTTTTAGTAAAAAAGCGGATAGGTTAATTGGCCGGAACTCCTCGGGTGATATATGTAAACTCTCTCCTTGCCTGAGGAGTAAAGACAACTTTTACTTCTCCCCATAAGGCTGGAATACATTTGAGCTTCAAAGTGGCTTTAAATGTAACAGTTAACTACTCTATAATATAGTCGAGTGAAGATTTGTCTTTGTGTTGGGAAGAATCCATCTGGACTCGGTGACTTAAACGGTTAAAAGTGTTCACTGCCCAGGTTAACCTGGTCGCTCGAGATAGTCCAACTCTTATCCGGCTTTTGGAGATATCCGGAGGAATAGTGATTCTTTGTTAGCACTTTGCGCAGTCTAGATACTTCCGTGGTGCCATCGATTTCTCCACAGAATGTTTTCCAACCAGACCTTTTCTTTTCTACATTCCTTTCTTTTATATTATTTATTATAGTACCAGTCCCAGTTTTTCACTCTCGTGCAGCTTTCGCTATATTAAACCGTCTTTTGCAATCAGTTCTCAATGTTCATTTAGAACTCGCCACTGTGTCATCTTTTCGTAAAGGGTATGATAAATCAGCGTAATATAAGGACTTCTTGTCTCTTACGTGTAATGAAGTTGGGTTCATTGCTTTTGTTACACACTAAAAGCTTACTTCCTAGAGATAGAGACTCACCGCGTTCGGTGGTGTCCGTACTCCCCTACAGTGTATTTTGCGCATTAGCGTCACCTCCTAGGATAAGTTTATGGTTATTAGCTGCGCAGTAGTGGTCCTGTGTCATCGGAGGCGAAGTAGAACGAGGTCAACTAGGAGCTGCTTCCGCTTGCTTCCCAACAGACCGTCGTCGTGTCTGCATTACTGATATTATGAATCATAAAAATGTTTTGTTGGGGTTCTGCAATTATTCATGTCCTTTTAGTACCTTCACAGTTGGCACTGTATACTTTGTAACCGGGGTCGCCAAACCACAGATAGTTCCTCCGCGTACCCATGGCTGCATTTTCTTCAAAATGTCAATGCATGTTGGTCTGTCTTATGTGTAACGGGCGATGACAAACAAATATATACTATTGTAAGACTACCATAATTTAAAAACTAAAGCATCGAATCAGTATTTTTGTCGTTTTCATTGGTATTTAAATTCACTTCGTATCTGTTTTCAGAAAGATGTCCTCGAGCAGCATAGCATTCGCGAGCGCATTGTGCCGTTTTATAAAAAATGAAAACCTGGCAATACTTACAATTAATCATTTGAAAAGTGAGAGAGTTCCAAAATCGGCTTTATATAAAATTCTTAGCGCTAAGAGTGTGGAAATGAAATGTGTACCAGCAGTTGGATTCCATTGAAATGTGGCCTGTGCAGTTCAACAATAATAAGGATGCCTTGAGCCAACGCCACGCCGCTACAGAAATGAATTGGCGCAAAAGTTTCATATGCCAAACGTTAAGAAAACTTCAAAATTGACGAAAAAAAATTACATCACCAGAATACACCGTCGGGCAAATATCGTTTGGGGAAAAATAAATTCATTACTTTCTCGGCTGATGCCTATAGTGATCGATATCTCGTAAAGTATAGACCAAACAGTTTAAAGCTTATGGTCGTTGTCAAGATGACATTTCACACTAAACAAATCTTTTGCTGGTTTTTATTTGTTCCATTCAGCTGTAAGTTACAGGGAATTAATCAAACCAAACTACAGGGTGTTAACAATGGAAGGCAATAAAGAGAAAATTCGGTGCATTTTACAGTTTTTCTTCAAAAAGGCGATAATGCCTGCCAAGCCGCTGAAATTGTGAATGGTGTGTATGGTGCCGATACTGCAACAGCTAACTAACTTTTTCCCCAGACTTATATTATATTTGCAATGAAGCCGCATTGCCGATGGATGCTTCGAAGTTTCAACAAACAATCGTACCCTTTGGATGACGAAGGTTAATTTGTAATGCTGGTTTTACAAGCAATAGATTTAAAATTGAGATATAACTAATTTTCGGTGACTAACTCTTTTGTATTTTCTATGACTTCTTTCATGCACTTTACTTCAAAATTTAAAAATCAGCCAATAATCTTCGCATTCAGCTGTCGCCACTGGCGACCTAAGCTGCTCCTTTGTAATTTTAAATTACCCAACACATGCTTGTAAATACAAAAACACTTGCAAATATGCAAATAAACCTATTTACTCTACAGGCTGCATTCAACGCGCCCACCAGCAATTTGCTTTGAAATCGTCCTTTGTCTGCCAAAGTGGCAAATGAGTCTATTTGCCCACAAACACTTACGCAATAATGCCAATTTGCAGTGCGTGTGAAGGGCATGCAGGGCACACACACATACACACACGCACATGCTCGCACGTATGACGGATTAATGTTAGTAGTAGAACATACATACATACAAACACATGTGTGTGTAAATGCTTTCCCCACTGCCGCTGCAAACCATTTTTACCTCAGCTCCTTTGTGCGCTCACACACACACACGCGCATATGTATGCGTACCTTTTACCTTTGTGCATAAATAATTTATACAAAACCATCGGCACTAAGAGCCACAATCATTTTAGACATTTCAGTATTTTAGCCGGAATACTGTGGTGCGCTTTCCTGTTGCTTTTTTGGAGCTTTTAAAGCCTGCCGCATGGCGGTCACCATTGCTTTTGTTGCTGGCGCTTTTATAGCTGTTGTTATTGTGGTTTGAAGTATCCGTTCTTTTTTGCTTGCGTGTGTGTGTGTGTTTGCGTCACTATTAGCTGTGAAAAGCATTTTATACTCGTCGTTGCCGCGTTCACCCTCTCCTCGCTTTGCTCCCGCGCTGCCTTTTCGACTTAATGCCACATTTCACTTTCACTCTGACTTTCATTTCATGGCTTTCAAAGGATTAGACGTGTTTTACATTTTAAAATACGCGACAAACGCAAACGCTGTGCCACCCTCCAGCACCCTTGCCCTCCTCTATCGTCAACTGTTTCGCACACTCACTCAGTTCTCTCTTCCTTTTCATCACTCGGCTGCTTTCAAATCGTCAACCAGCCTGCTTGTGCTTGTGTTAGTGTTCGCTGTGTTTTGGGCCGCTTGGCCACATGTTGTTGTGACATATGTTGGCGCTTGTTTACAACATCCACGCATCAGCACCCATGA
The DNA here is from genome assembly GCA_037575425.1 of Anastrepha fraterculus. Classification (NCBI taxonomy): domain Eukaryota; kingdom Metazoa; phylum Arthropoda; class Insecta; order Diptera; family Tephritidae; genus Anastrepha; species Anastrepha fraterculus. Next base: position 27,056 of record JAYXIM010018248.1, on the reverse strand, counting down.
AATGGGCACATGTCCTTGCAATGTCGTGGCAATCCTTTGGCGAGTTAAGCGCGCACACACACACACACCCACACACACAAACACACTCATCCAGTTACTCAGTTGGCAGATGTTGGTGTGCCATTTGGTCCCTTAAATTGGTGAATATTTTTGACTGCATGGCTTGTCGCCGCCAGCAGGCCAACAACAACAAAAATGTCAATGCAATTCAACTGCCTCCTGCGCGGGGCAACAGCTGTCGGTTTTTGTCCATTTTCGCATTTAAATTATTTTCAAACATTTCGCATTGACAGTTTGGTGTTTTTTGACTTTTTAAATGTTTTGTGGCTGTTTTTGGGTAATTCAACATTCAACACTGGCTTAAAATATATATGCCCAGCTGTATCTTCCCTGCAGGAAAAATTTGAAGTAGTGAAATAAATTTCCCGCCCTGAAGTAGTCCGACTCTGCCAATTGAGGACTACTTTGCTGCGCCTAATGCAAGTATCAACAACTGTCTTCAGAGTGTGACAGTTAAATAACCGAAAATAATACCCGAATAATACCTTTTTCTGGGTATTAAGACGGTAAATACCACTGTGGGCTTTTGATGTTAGTACTAAGTCCCTATTTCAAGTTAAACTGACTGCTCTTGAAAAGAGTTCCACTCAGTTCCCAGGTAAGACTTGGCCATTCATACACCGCCATGTCCTAAAACCACACAAATCAACGCTTCCTGAGATATTGTGACAAAGCTCCCGAGTTCTTCGAAGAAATCGCTCTTTAGCAACCTGAAGTGCATTACCCGAAGGAAATTCTTTTATGCTTGATTTCTATAGTTGCTATAGAAATTATTTTATGGGGTTCTATTTACCTGTTAATATCTCAGTAAGAAGTTGTATATTCGTTTTTCGGCAGTCTCAGATCTCAGTAAGTTCAGATCTCAGTAAAGCCCGTCTAATGTTCTTAGTTGTTCTTGCTTTTATGTATGAAAACAATACAACCAAGGAGTATTGTATTATATATTAAACTCGGTTTTTCAAGTCTTGCCACATACCCTTTCTTGTTGAAGACATTGCAGTGGGCTCTCATATATTCGAACACATTTCGAGCTAGCCGTTACCAGTCCAAGCGCATTGATCGCAGTAACACTATCTATACAGAAGGTGAGTTCTGAGGGAGCGGGTTCCATTACGCATAAAAGCCTTCAATCTTACCGCCACATTAGTTGCACAGATATCGGTTTGTAGTTCGGAACCATATAACCTCTACTCAATGAGAGTTGCTAGGAGAATAAGTTTTTTTTGTTTTTGTGGGGAAGGGGAAGCATCAAAAGCCTATGGCCGTGGTGTGGGACTTTAAGACAACCAAACCCCCCCTCATGTCCTACGGTATGCCCTCCTGGATCTTCCCCATTAAGTGATACGTCAGAAGGTCGTTGTGAGTATATTATTACTCAGTCGTCTGTTATTTTTATTCTGTTCTGTACATTGTGTTAAGGAGCTCTTTCTAGGGACCTACGTGCATATTCCGCGTATTGAAGGTTCTTCATGATATTTGCGGCCACTAAATATGTAATTTTCCAGTTTTCTTCGCTTTCGCTCATATGTGGGATAGGATTTGTTTCGCTTATGTTTTCACCAAACGCTCCCTCAAGCATATTTCGCTCATGAATGAACCGCGGGCATTGGAACAAGATATGCCTCGCCGTTTCTTGTTCTTCGGGGCACTGAAGGCAGTACGGGTCGTTCTCAAGATGGAACCTGTGTTGGTATGCTTTGAAGCAACCATGTCCACTAAGCAACTATGGATTGCTCCCATCGTATCTGCCATTCTTCAATTCTTCGCAGCCTTTCTTCTTTTTTAGCCACGTTCGACGGTTTCTGCACAATGGTGCTATGTAACCTATACATCTCAACCGCGAAAAGGTCGATTGGCATCATTCCCGTTATCACATGGATTGCGTCATCTGTGACATTGCGATAGACACTGGCTACTCGCAGGGCGCCAAGTCTGTATGTGGCTCGTATGCGTTGCAGGTACGATGGCTTCGAGTTTGCCCAGTTTGGTGGTGCATCATCACAGAATCACTGAGCTCGTGGCTGTTAACATGAGTTTCCGTATACTTGCTCGAGGGCTGTCAATATTACGCATTAGTCTAGTCAACGCGTTATTTATTCTTACGGCTTTTTCATTGGCTGACTGTAAATGATGCTTAAAGGTCATATTCGAATCAATGAATACTCCCAGATATTTGATATATAGCTGCGACCTTATATCATGGTCAGCTACCGTAATCACTAACTCTTCACGTACCCGTCGTGTTGTCAATAATACGACTTCAGTTTTTTGAGCTGCAAGTTCTAACTTCACATTTTTCAGCCATGTTTTAATTCTTACAATTGCATCGTTACATAACGCTTACAACACTTCCAGATGCTTTCCCATTACCACCAACGCAATGTCGTCTGCGTATCCAATTAGGGTAGCATCTTCAGGAAGCTCAACTTGAGGATACCGTCAAACATAGCATTCCAAAGTGTTGGGCCGCTGTGGAAACGCCGACAGTTACTTTATATGTGCCTATTCCGTTATCAGTATTGTAAAGCAGGATCCTGTTTTGAAAGTAGCTTGATATGATTTTTTGCAGGTGCTCGTATATCGGCACCGCGAGTCCTTTCAGATCACTCATAATTTGGAGCCAGTTTGCGGAGTTAAACACAGATGGCAGATCCTATTCGAATGTCCAGAACTATGTACGAGTATAGGAAACTCATCATCGCTTAGAAGGGAAGTGAATATTAATGTTGAAGCCGATGAAGGTCTTAGTGATCTAATAAATAAGTTTTCCAGAGTTTTTCCAAGTTTGCTCCATCCCTACTCTGTCTTAGATGGAATCAAGGCGTTTGCCTGCTAATAGCATCCTGTTGGATGCCTTTAATTGTCGAGTTGGATCGAGAGCATTATAAGTACATGTTTCCAGGGCGCATGATCAGGGGTTCTTTATCACCGCCTGTTACATCGATCAGACACTTCCCATGGATAAATATATGCCAGTGGTTGCTTGCAAGCTGAGCAGATAGAATTTGATATTCTTCCCAACAGATCAACACGCAGTGGCTGGGAATAGGACTCGCAAGTGCTACATATAATTTTTGTTTACAGTTTTAGTCTCTAGTTTTACACTTTCTGGAATAGGGAGCACTAAGATTTCTTTAAGTATCAGAGCCAAGAATAACTGGCAAAAATTTCGCTTTCTCAACAGTTTAAATATATTAAACTTTACCATCAAGTCCAGAACCGTGTACGATGGAACAGTCTTGAGGAGTCCCTATGCTCTCGAGTGGAGTGAACATGGAAAAAACATTGCATCAAGTAGTGAAGTTCGGAAGGAGTCCATTTTATGCCATCTTGTAACTAGTACCAATTCGATTTTGAAGTGACTAACTCCTTCGCATTCCTTTTTATCCATTAGGCCGGGTTGTTGAGTAGGGATTGAAGTATCTGCGCTCTAGCCACTTCCAAGTGAATGACAATCAGGTACTTTCTTCACTTGCGTAAACTTCTACACACGCAGCCATCCTCCTCGACGAATAAAACTTACACTCTACAAGGCTCTCATTATGTGCGTCCTAACGTATGGCACAGAAGCTTGGACGATGACAACATCCGACGAAGCGTCGTTTGTAGTGTTTGAGAGAAGGATTTTTCGGAAGATTTTTGGATGTTTGCTCGTTTGGGACGGCGATAACCGTAAACGATGAATCGATTAGCTGTATGAGATTTACGACGACATAGACATAGCGCAGCGAATAAATATCTAACGGCTACATTGGCTTGATCATGTCGACAGAGTGCAAACAAACCCTTCAGTTCTGAAAGTATTCGATGTGGTGTCAGGTGATGGTAGCAGAGGAAGAGGAAGTCCTCCTCTATGTCGGTAAGATCAGATGGAGAAGGACTTAGCTTCACTTGGTGCCTCCAACTGGCGCCGGTTGGCATGGGAAAGAAACAAATGACTTTTTTTAATTCAGCGGTTCTTAAAGGAAGGGTTCTCTTGCTCAATATATCATTGACCCAGAGAATGTTAAACGGATCCGTTTCAGCAAAAGGTCTAGTGGACACAATCATAGTGGTTGGATAAAAACTTAATACTTTTAAATGTAGCTTTCACATGCAGAAATGCTATTCTAACGAATCCCAGAACAGCCTCGTACAAAATTTACCAGTTGCTTGTATGAAGACAGGGATGACCGTGCACTAGCCATGGTTCCTTGTCACTAGAAGTGCACCAGCAGGGCACAAGAGCTTTTCCCTGCAGGGTCTCTACAGCTTTGGTTGTATGCGTGTGCAATTTGCCATTACTGCAGCTGCTGATTTAAGCCGATTACATCTCCGTTGTGTTTGGCTTTCCTAGCTTTCCTTTCCGCGGCTGTGGCGACTGCGGCAGAGGCCGCAGATAAGTGTCGCATTGATGACGATTATACCAGCAATGAAGCTATTTAAGAAAATATATCATTTCGCCGGCATCTCTACCGTTAACTAATATTTGTTTAACCAGCTCAAAGTTTTATGATTGCGCTAATACCGTAAATGCTTGAACTTCAATGGGGGAGCCAGAATGCGACTGTTGAAAAGTTTTGATGCAAAATGGGGGGCAGCAAAGTGCAATAGTTTGGGTTGTGAGCTTTGCCTACTAAAATACGTAAATCGTATTGGCTTCATAAGCAACATAAATCAGTTGCTGAATTGCGTGAGTGCAGCGCATTGCTTTTTGATAATCTCAGAATCTATGAACTTCGCATTTGAGGGATGCGTTGGACTTTTGTTAAGTGACTGCTGAGATATAAATCAATATACATACCTACATTCACCAGTACCTTATAATGACTAATTTTATTTGGAAGATGATTTGGTTTAAGCTGTTTTGGTTTGATTGAAATTGATGTTGGAAGCTTAGTATTTAAGGGTTTCCTAACTTATTTTACTCAATTTGAAGTCGAAAACAATCAAGACCGACCTAAAATAGAAACGACAGGTGCTTTGCTTTTATAACTTCGAGTTTATTAATTCAAAATAGTCCCCTCTGGCTTGAATACACTGTTTTGCGCGATCAAAAAACTTTTCGAAAGAGTGTTTCAGGTCATTGACCGGAATGTTAATGTAATTGATGGTTAAAATGCATTTTTAGTCAAAAAATCAGTCACAAGAGTGGATCGATGAGATGGTGCATTATCATGCAATAAGAGCCAGTTTCACCCTTTGCGGAATTCAAGATGAATGCGATGCAATAAACACTTCAAAACGCCAAGATAGAAAATTGCATTGACGGTTTGGCCCATTGGCATGAACTCCTTGTGGACAATTCCCTTGGAATCGTAAAAACAAATGCGCATCGAATTGATTTTTGACTTCTCCAAACACGATTTTTTGGGTGGAGGCTTGTCTGTGGCCTTCCATTCGGCACTTTGACGCTTAGTTTCGGGTTCATATTGGAAACACCTCATTTCATCACCAGTTACAAAGTTGTGAAGGAGGTTTTCTTCTATTCTCGCCTCTTTAATGAGGTCTTTGTTGAATTCTGAGCAATTTTTGGTCCTCAGTTAACTTGTGCGGAGTGAAACGTGCACAGACCTTTCGTAAGCCCAAATGATCAGTTAAAATGCGATACATCGGTGTTTTGGAGATATTCAACTCCGCTTCCATGAATTTCAACGATGATTCCGATGCATCTAAATCTATATATATAAAAAGAAGTTACATTTCCTTGGTAATCTTATAACTCAAGAACGAGCTCACCTATCCAAACCAAATTTTTAGGCTTTGTTTGGACTATTCAGTAGATGGTTTGTGGCTTAAAATTTTAAGAATCGGATAACAGGGTCTCGAGAAATAGGCCAAAACGTGAACCCGGATAACCCTAGGACGTGTTTGTACAATATGGGTAGCAAATGGAAGCTGCTGATGATTCTATAGTATAGAGTATTTTTGATGCCGCTCCGTGACTAGGGTCTCGAGATATAATCCAAAACGTGTACCTGGGTAACCCTAGGATGTGTTTGTACAATATGGGTAGCAAATGGAAGCTGCTGATGATTCTATAGTATAGAGTATTTTTGATGCCGCTCCGTGACTAGGGTCTCGAGATATCGCCCAAAATGTGGACCCCGATAACCCTAGGATGTGTTCGTACAATATGGGTAGCAAAAGGGAGCTGTTGATGATTGCTATAGTATAGAGTATTTTTAATGCCCCTCCGTAACTAGGGTCTTGAGATATAGATCAAAACGTGGACCTGGATAACACTAGGATGTGTTTGAACCACATGAGTATACATTTCGGCAAAAATGTAAAGCACTTATGGATTTAATTGTGAAATTATATGTATTTGGGGAGGTGCGATGCCATATGTACTCCATCGAATGGCAGAAAAGGGGATTGCCGCACGCACATATACTAATTTGGCTGGTACATAAAATAACTCCGGATCAAATCGATAGCCTTATATCAGCTGAAATTCCTAACCACACTGCTGATCCTGAGTTATTTCAAGTTGTCGTTATATATTACATTTCCTTGGTAATCTTATAACTCAAGAACCGCCGAACCCATTGACACAAAAATTTTAGAGTTCTTTTCTATCTTTGAGGAGGTGGTTTGTGTGAAGTTTGATTGAAATCGGTGCAACCGTTCCTGAGTTATGACATTTTATGTGAGTAATGGTTTCCTCTCATACGAAATGCCTGTATGGGAAAAACAATAACAAATACACAGCCGCTTATGAGCGCTTCTGTTGTACTGTTGTGGTTGTAAGTGTTAATATTAATTTTGGGCGAAAATATAATAAAAACTGGAACACTTTATTTATTTTAGCATAATTTATTTAGCGTAAAAAATTGAAATGGAAATTAAAGAATCAAAGTTTAATTACAAGTTTTTATCGGCTCTTTCACCTTACCTGTATATAGGTGACCACCACAATCAAATTTTAAAAAAGTACAGAAAAGGCTATTGTGACATCTTTAGAAAGTATGTTGAATGAAAAAAATCAACTAATTCAACTGTTTAAACATTTTACGAGTTCTATAAAGAAAACTTAATATGAAAAATTTATTGCGATATAAAAAAAACATTTTATATATGGTGGTGCGAAGCCCACTGGGTGATGCGTGAATGAATTGCAAACAATGTTCCATCAACACAATGAATTGGTGAAATTGTTCAAAGTGGCACTCGATCTGATGCCCACCGATGACCACAAAATAATAATAAAAGCCGATAAAACACCAATTGGGGAGCACGCCAGACGATTCAATATAAAAAAACATTTTATGTATGGTGGTGCGAAGCCCACTGGGGAATGCTAGTATAATATAAAAATAAGTCGGGTTTTCGTTCGTGACGCTATAACTCCAGAACGCACGAACCGATTTCCACGGTTTTGCTTTCGTTGGAAAGGTCTCGGGCTCCGTGAGGTTTATAGTATGTACTCTGTCAGTTAATTTCATGTGACACTTATTATGCGCACGTTCTTTCAAATGCTAACTTAAAACCGGTATTGTGTTCACAGTGAAATTGTGAAATTGAGGTTAAAGTTATTCGTTTCCTAACAGTTCAATTGGAAACCATCAAATCAATCGCGCGAATTGTGCAAATTTTTATTCAACTTTAACAGCAGGCATTTGTCCTTAAGGTGGTCAGTTGAACTGTGTTAATTATGTGGATCGTGCATTTGAGGTTAAATTCACCAGTCTGTCCATAGTCAAAAATGTTGATGCAATTCAAGCTCATTATTTGGAGTGAGTGCACAATGGCACATAAGAAATCACTTGAAGCAATTAACTTCACACTGAAGGATCTTCGGCAAAATAACAACATCTTTGATTATATTCTTGGCAGGCGATTTCAGGCAGACGTTGCCAGTAATTCCCCGTGGAGCGCCTGCAGGAGGCTTGCCTGAAGGCATCACCTTTGTGAAATAACATAAAAACATAATCGCGAACCGCTAATATGAGAGTTCAACTTCAAAATGATCAAAGTGCTGCACAATTTTCCAAACAATTGTTAGCTGTTGGAAATGGAAAAGTTGATGCGACAGCTGGATTAATTACTCCTACACACGACTTTTGCCGATTTGTAGACTTTCAATTAGCTCTTATTGAAAATGTTTTCTGAAACATTAGTGAGAATTATCAGAATTATGCTTGGTTAAGTCAACGAGCAATTCGCGCCGCAAAGAATAATGATGTACACGCACTGAATTTCACCATTCAATCAAAAATCGATGGCGATTTGGTGACAATAACAAATCCCGATGATGTAGTAAATTATCCAACGGAGTTGGACCCTTCATCACGACAATCTGCACCTCTGCATTGGCCAAGATAAGGGTTCCGGTGCTTCCCCACCCTCCCTACAGCCCAGACCTGTCTCCTCCGGACTTCTTCTTGTTCCCGCGCCTGAAAAGAAAGCTGAAGCCTCCATCGAGGCGATCCAAAAAACTGTGATAACCGATTGGACGCGATTCCGGCGGATGAGTTTAAAAAATGTTTCCTGCAGTGAAGGGACCGCTACCAGTGGTGTATTGACGCTCAAGGGTCCTATTTTGAAGAATATTAGTTGTATAAGCCAAAAGGTTTAATAAAACTGGTTAAAAAAAATAAGGCTCATTACTTTTCAATCAAACCCTAAGAAGAAATTTTCACTTCATCTAATGAAATGTCCCTCAAATCCTGATTATTCTACAAGTATGTTTTTTACCTGAGATGGATCTTCATTGATTTATTGCCTCTGATTCTTTACTTTCTAGTTTATTCGACACGCCAGAGCTTTGTTCAATTTGCGGAACTTCTTTGAAAGCAGAATATAAAAGCAAAAAATGTGCTGTGACTTACTTGGCGTCCATATGTTTTCTGATTTAATTACACTTCTCTATTTTATTTCGTAGGTGGCAGGATATCCGAATTCATTTATCTTCTCTACATGAATGCTCGTATGTATGTTTATTATGTACATATATATGTAAAGTAAAGTATATATAAAACGATATTCCCTTACAGTTGGACACAAAAAGGTACGGACAGGTAATGAGTTTGCAACTAAAGTGCTATGGAGTCTAGCAGGCATACGTTTCAGCAGTTAGTCTGCCTTATTAGTTCGTGTTTAGTGATGTGAAGTTTGTCAGTTTTTTTATGTAGTTTTCACCTCGTTTGTTTTATAAAGTAGGTTAGGTTCGGTTAGGTTGAAGCGTTTGTCCTGTGGGACACGCTCAGGCTCATAGCCCAATGTGATGCCGCGTGGGGAGCTTGTCCCTATCTCTCCTAAAACCAGTATGAGCTTTTCAAAAAATTTTAGAATATCTCTGAATTCTGAAGAACTGAGATCTTCCAACTCATTAAACCTAGAGAAGTAAGCCTACGTCTGGATAGAGCAGAACAGTGACACAGTAGGTGCCGGATCGTCTCTTCCTCGTCTTCATCTAGACAACTTCTACAGAAGTCATGTGTTTGCACACTCACATTTTGGGCATGTCTACCTATTAGGCAATGTCCCGTTATGACTGAAATCAGTGTGCTAAGACTGTGTGCATTTTGGCTTAGCAGAGTACTGTCCGTTTAGCACTTAGAGTCGGCCACAGTTGTCGTGCTTTCATTATTGCCATCAGTTCAGCTTGAAAGACACTACAGTAGTCGGGGAGCCGAAACCTGAAGGAGATCCCCAGATGCTCGGAATATAAAACTCCGCCCACCCTGCCCTCGAACTTTGAGCCATCTGTGTATACATGGATGGACTCGCCCTGTCTTACCTCGTCCCGTTCCCACTCTTCCCTCGAGTGTAGGAAGGTCGTGAACGTTGTAATGGCAAGTATAGGCGGGACTGTAAAGTCCACTTGTCCGTGACCATAGTCTGTGTTTGACCACTTACTTGAAGTACCCAGCCTTATTGCCGCACTGCGCGCAATGTACCTTGCCTGCAGGTCTACCCGAAGGAAGTTTACTATCACATATAGTGCTTTCAATGATGTGGTTGACATTGCACTGGTTGCCAGAGCAGATGAAAGTCTTTGATGTTCACACCATTCTCAAACGCATTCCACCATATTACAATACCACAGTAGAGAATTGGCCTAACCACTGTTGTGTAGAGCATTTCTGGGTTCCAATCCCCATTTCTGCCTAATTAGGGACGCGGTCATAGCTTTGCGTGCTCTGTCTGCGAAAGGAAAGGTGGGATTCGCGTTAACGTAGCGAGCGCTGGGTTAGTACACAAACGCGTAAGTTCGCGAGATCCTTCTGCCCATGGGTAGATTGCAGGCGCTCAAGAGAATTGCTAGGGCTAACAAGTCGCAGCTCTTGAATTTGGTGTGTGTGCTTTCTGGATATGGTACACGCGGTGTGTTTTGGTATAGGTTCGATTCCTTTCGGCAGTAGCTATCTGGTGAATGAGGTCGAATCATCTCGGCACCTTCTTCCCACTTGTTCTACTCTTGCCGGGCTGAGTTTGAGATATCTTGACTCTCACTTTTTGCTTAGATCTGAGGATATAACAGGTTTAGATATAATTAACACTTGAAGAATTTCATCAGTAGTATGAAGAGTTTAACACAATCGTAAGTAGTCATCGTTTGGTATTCTCCATAGCCCCCAAACATAACTGCAGCTCCCTTATCCTATGTTTCCGGTTTTGTTTTCTTTAGTTTCCAGAAAGATGTTCCAATATATGAAATTTTGTATTTGAGTTTCTCTTTGCAAGAGTTTACGAGCAGACGAGAAGAGAGCTGCAATACGGCGACGACAGGGTCTTGATTGCAGCTTGACTATCGGAAAAAATATTAATGTCTCCCTCCCAACAGCGATCCCGAAGCATTTTGCATGCCTGCAGGTTCGCGAAGACCTCTGCTTGAAAAACGCTACTTGTTTCCGGCAGTTTAAAGGAGACCGAAATGCTGGCTGATTTAGAGAAAACCCCCGCTCCCACTCCAGACTCCATTTTGGATCCGTCAGTGAAAACAGAGGTATCTATTTTCGTACCGACTCTCCCCACTTTCCAATCTTGCCTGCTCGGAAAGATAGCCCTAGCACAAGCCTCAAATCCCAGTTTGCGGATGGAACGATCAGTGCGAAGAACAGAGAAGAAAGGGGTGATCTACTTCAAGATGCTACTATATCCTACAGAAAGTTGTCTCCAAAAGCCACTCTCCTTCAGCCTAATAGCACTCTGAGCAGGAATGGATTTAACCTGCGGTTCCACAGGAAGTAAGTGCAGAATAACGTTGAGCGCAGCAGTGGGACATATGCAGTTCTCTGCACTCTCTCTAGTTTAGTGATGTTGTAGCCCTTCTGAAGAGCAACCCAATAAACTAGGCAACCATATGTCAAAATTGGCAGAACCACTAAGTTGTACATCCAAAGTACGACACGTGGCTTGAGTAAGCATTTTTTGTTTTTTATTAACTTTTCATATACGAAAGGATTAAAACCTTCGCATATCGCAAAGATATGCATTTTCGCTGTCTGATTTTATATGCTCATAACTGTACGTGTGCTCTTAAATGCAAAAAAAAAAATCCATCTCACTATAACTACACAAAATTTTAGTAATCTGTATGGGAAAATTACAGATAGTTATTTTCGCCCACACACTGACTTTTTAGTTACAAATACATACCTACGCAGATCGATATGTGTGCGAATATAGTAAGGTCTTCAGTACTTTTTATTTTAATATTTATTTTGTTCCCTTTTTTAATTTTTATTTTCACCTTCGCTCTAAATTAACTGCGTGTAGCTTTACAACTGCACTGACTTATTTTAAAGATTCTCTGCAAACGATAACAGTTGAAAATAATTGCCAACAATAAATTTGCCGAAGAGAGCAAAAGTACCAAAAACAGCAACAGTCAAACGGAAGGAGTAACATAATAATCAACCAAGCGGCTGAGAGTAAGAAACAATATAAGTATGTATACATATACATGCATCCATATATATGTGTATAAGTATGCAGGTGCTGGTTTTGTGTGGGCAGTCCGAGCGAACACTCTGGGAGTCTGGTAAGAAGTTATAAAATGTCTCTTAAATGCTCTTCATTAAAGTTTGTGTGTGTGTGTATTGGTTGTTGGTTGTTGCTTAACGTAGCATCACAATTGTATTGTGTTGTTGTGCTCGTATTGTCAGTTGCTGCTTGGTTAGTTTCTGCTGAGATTACACGTGGCAAGCCGGTGGTCCAGTTTAATATATCTCGCAATCACAACAACTCAGTTTAGATTAACAAAAAAACAAAACAAAAACAACTCAATCAATGACGAGTAGAAGGATTTGAAAATACAGTGAAGATATTAAATTAAATAATATTAAATGTTTTCTAAATCTCATTTTGGTAAAGCAGCTAAGCTATTACATTTTAATTGATTTACATTAAAGGTGGTGAGGGATTCCATGGCTGTTATCGGTTTGAATAAAAAAAAAAAAAAAAGTCATGCCATAAACTATCATATTTTTGTGGTGGATCAACCGCCGCTTTTATTTACATTATACTTATTGTAAATGAGATACATGAAGAGTTAGGAGGGTGGCTATATATTGACAATATGAATATTTGAGTGCTGTTATGTGCAGGTGACAAAGTGATAATGGCAGATGAAGTTGATTTGTTACAAAGTATGATAAAGAAGTTAGAGATTTACCGCAATTATTGGAGCACGGATGTGAATTTGGAGAAATTATTAATAATAGTATTTAGACAATTATTGCGCCGGGAAAAATGGCACTTCACAGTTGTAAATATGACAACTATAAATGAGTATTGCTATCTGGGAGTAGTACTGACCCTAAAATGAGATTTAGCAAAAATTAGTATAAATTCATCTTGGACAAGCTTCCTTTATAAAAAATATATAAATCTCAGCTCAACATGGCAAATATTTAAAGCCATATGCCGTGCCACTTAAAGGAATTCCGCTCAAGTGTGGCGTTAAATTCAATTTGAAGACATCGATAAGCTCCAGCTTTACTTTTGTTAAAAAAATCGTAAGACTTCCGGAATGCTCGCCTCTGCTGCTGGCCTCTCGCACCTACGGCTTCTTTTGGGATTCCAGTTTAGCGGTATCCTTGCGATGCCATTTCGTGGTTTGCGCAATGTATGTCCGATCCATTTCCACTTGCGACTCATAATTTCTATGTGAACTGGTGCTTGCCCGGTAGCCGCCCAAAAATCATCGTTGCTTACAATATCAGTCCAGAATATCCGCATTATCTTTCGTAGGCAACGGTTTAGGAAGGATTGCAATGGTTGTGATATGCTTGTTGTTAAGTTCCGTGTTTCACATCCATAGAGAAGTACTGACTTCACATACATTTTCAGTTTTGCGTGCCTAGAGATGTGGGTTGATCTCCATACCTTGTTCAGCATGCCAAATGCAACGCCAAAGTAAAGTTAGATGCTGTCTATGAGTACGCTTCACCATCTATGACCACAGTTAGATATTGATTCAACGACTTTAAGCGTGACACCCGTCAGACGTGCTTTCCGATGAAATCATGCAAAAAGTCCACGACATAATTCTCGCTGATGAACGAAAAAGCGCGAAGTAACAGAGGCCATAGGTGTGTCGACCAGAACGTCAATTGATATTTTAGATGATAAGTTGGCGATGAAAAAATTGTCGGTCCGATGGGTGCCGCGATTGCTCGCAAGCAGAAACAAGCGGGTGCGGCTGTTAACAACGAAACAGTGTTTGGAGCAATTTAAGCGAGATGCGAAGAAATTTTTGTGTCAAGTTGTCCCGTTGATGAAACCTGGATTCATCATTCCACACCAGAAACTAAGCAACCATCAAAATAATGGATTTCTCCCGATGAATCTGCTCTAAAAAAGGTGAAGACAATCTTATCGGCCGGAACGTTCAAGGGATGCGAACGGCGTCATCCTCATGAGTTTTTTTTAGAAAAGGGAAGAACGATCACTGTACAATACGACAGTGAGTTATTGGACCACTTTCACGAGAAATTGATGGAGATACGGCCACATTTGGCATTTGTCGGCGTCAAACTTCATGAATTACTGCTGCACCCCCTTTTTCTTGTTCTCTAACATGAAGAAATGGCTCGCGAGGGGAAAAAAATGGCCGGAGCGTTGGGAGTAGTGAATTTTTCTAAAAGGGAACTATGTTGAAATAAAAAAAAATTGTATCTTTATTTCTAACATGGTACTTATTGGACCAGCTGGTACGCCAAGAAGTGTCCGACAAATTTTTCTCCACTTAGCATACATTTTGTTGCAGATCGAACTTTCGAGTTTTACTAAGGACATGAAATATTTAAAACATTGACAGAACAAAGCGCGACATGTACATTAAATAACGAAGTCAAGTTATGGTTCAAACCAACATTCATTCCAATTTATAAAACCCATATAGGAATACAGAGAATAACCTTCCTATGTCAAATTTTTTCAATAAAGACATTTTTGTACTCAATGATAAATTTTTTATTAATATAATATTAAGTCCATAATCTCCGTCGTTTTTCAGTAGATGGCTGCTGCAGTAGGCGCTTGTTGGTATAGATATATCTCAAATACAGGCCTTGGATGCCTGTGAAGAGATAGCCTCAGCTCCATATTACAGGAATTATTGCTTCAAAAATTTATTATTCCCCAAAGAGGTCAGCTTTTGTTCAGAATTCGCTTCTTTTCTGGTTTTGATTTTTTGCTTCTATTAAAAAAAACTCGGTTTTCGGCTCTTTGAATGCTTAAATATTTAGGATGGTTTGTAGTTGATAAAATAACGCATTGTGAGTTGTGTTGGGTGGTTTTTTAGCTGGATGAAAACTATCAATGTCGATAGCTATGGTTTGACAGCTGAGAGTGGCAAACCATGTTGACATTTATGTTCAGTAGGGTTTGGCAAGGCATCACTAATCGTTTAACTCCAGAAGAACGCTTCTAAGTTGTTGAAATTTTGTTACAAAAAAAAAAAAAAAAATTGTGCGCGAAGTTCATAGAGCACTGGCGACATCATCGGTCCTTATTTCTTTCGAAATGAAGAAGAAGCTGCTGTTACGGCGAACGACGAGCGCTATCGAGTCACGCGCACCGAATTTTCGTTCACAAAATTTAATCAGCTGAACATCGATAACATTTGGTTCGAACAAGACGCACCGTCTTGCCATGCAGAGCGCTTATCAATTGGTTTATTGCAACATTCAAACAACCATTGACGCCAAATGGCCAGATTTACTGGAAAAAGTAGTCAAAAATTAGACTGAACGAATGGAGGATGTAACTCGTCGCCACGGCAGACATATGACGTATATAATATTCAAGAAATAAATTCAATGAAGGAATTTTTTAGATTATAATAAACAAAAAAATGCATTCCAACAATATGCTGTTTTGTATTATCATTTTAAGTTCTCAAGCTCTTACAAAAATCCCATCCAAACGCTTTGGGCTTGGTAATTTTGATGCCTAAGAGTGCCATAAAGGGGCCAAGGTTATTCTCCGTATTTTTTATTTTTCTTTCATGGGGTTTTTTTACGGAAGGAGGAGGAAGCATCAAAAGTCTCTACCCAGTCAGTGTTGAGCTTTAACCTGAACTAAACCTTCTACCGTCTCAGTACAGAGCGCCTACCTGCACTACCGTAAAGCAGGCGGTCTGAGCACTAGGCCGTACGTCAATTACTTTTCACGTGCAGTCCATCAAAACTTGCATGTACGGTGATCTTCTCGCAGTTTTGTTTATTTCAGAAAAAAAAACAAAACCACTGAAAGGTTTAAGGGGACAGCAATAACTCGTCATAAGAGCAACTAGGCCTCAACTGTTTAAAGCTAGTAGGGTAAATTTACTGGTTATTGACCGAAATTTTATTTGGTGAATATATGACCGAAGATTGGAAACTGAATGGTCTACACCTGATCCATAAGAAATGCGTTCTTGTAGTTTCCTCATTTATCCTTCATCATTTGCCTTGCTGATATCGGCTACAAGGTACTTTCACCGAGATTGTGACAAAATGACCTTGAGTACATGCCTTGACTGTGTATAAAACCTCTGAAGCCAATCTAAGCCGCCATGATACAATATGTAGCAAGAGCACCATGCTTCTGGCACATGACGAAGTACCTCCTGGCGATAAGCAAAGAGCCTTTGAATACTAGGCCCCACATCACTATTGGTAGCTAGGACTTTGAAGCTATAGCAGGACTTTGTTTTCTAAGATCCAGCGTTAACATCACCGACGATGTCAGCCCGTGAAATAAGTGATGAATAACTCTTAAGAATAGGTGGTACATTAAGCTCGGTAGGCAATTACTAAGCAGAACCTTTGCATGACTGATAAAAATCATGCTCCACAAAGCTCTAAACTTGTCCATTTCTGGAAATATGTATATGACGCAAAAGCATGAATGATGAAGCGCGAAACTGAAGAAAATGGAATGACGAATTGTGAGAGCCAGATCATTGGCTTGCCGATTGCATGTACCGGGCCGTCCGGTGAGAATGTGCACGGTTGCTTGGCGCGCATGGATGTACACCTAAATCAATGAAGCTTATGAACACAAAAAAATGTTCAAATGCCGAAGAATCAGTCCGCTCTTGGCGAAGGTTAGGTTAGGTTCGGTTGACCTGGCTGGCTGAAAGCCATCACATGGACCTATTGGCCCTTAGTGGTACCAGATGGAACTTGAGGCGAGAGAAATTCTAACTTCTCAAATTATAGAGCTCCTATGCATTTCATTCGCCTCCTCTCTAATGCAGGGTGCGAACATAAAAGATGTGCTAGAGTTTCGCTCGCTTCCAGTTTAATGCAAAATCAGCAGTTATCGTTGTTTGGGACTCCTATCTGGTATGCACGTGCACTTGGTGGATCTTCGGAAGTTCTTTGCTCTCGACCCCATCGACATGCGATTGTAGAGCAAAGTAAGAAGTAGAAATCATGAATCTCCAATCGTTCCATTGCTTAATTCAATTTTGTATTAACTTTCTTCAATGCTAAAGTTTTTTATATTCCAGAAATACAAAAATTCCACTCAATTATTCAAGAAAAATATTTAAAATTTATTTGCCTAGTGATCGCATTGGCAGGCTGTTTTAGTTTCGCTCATTTATTTCATTTTTCATTTTGCCGCTTAACCCAACAACCTTCCACTAACTATTCACTTGCTTCAAAGCAAATGAGTTGAATTTAGATTAAATCACTGCTTTGGCCTTCTTTTGTTCGCCACAAATGAAGCATAAATGGTTTGCACAACCGGTGTCGGCGGCAGAGGCAGCACCAGCAGCAGCAGCAGCATTAGCAGCAAATCGCGTATACGCCTCCGCGCACCGCCCAGCTTAAACGAGCATCATTAATTCATAATTTCTTCGCAATTAATCATGAAATGCAGCAAAAAAGCACAAAATGGACCAAAAAAAAAACAACGACCAGAGACGAGAAATGAGAAATGAGAAAAGAAAGAATCAGTTAGTAGAAAATGCAAACGAGTTGGAAAATTCCAGTGGGAAGCGTAAGGGAATGCTATCAAAATAATTTATTTTCTTCAACAGCAAACTAGACACTTAAAAGGCTCGAAATCTGACACTCTTGAGGAAGAGGAAGAGAAAAAACTAAGTGGGGGGGGGGAAAACAAGTGAGACAGAAGTGGAGTTCAATCAAATCACAAGTGCTGTGGCATTCGAGGCAGAGGGAAAAGCAAGAATTCAAAGGCGGAAGAAATTTGAGAAAAATGCTAAAAGGCAGTGCAAAAACTTAATGACCGCTTTGTTCTTAATTTCTCACTTTTCTCAAGAAATGCCTGCCAAAGGATGCGCCAACAGTTGAGTAATGAATAAACGGATGGATGGAGTGCAAAAACAGCTTCATCAGCTTGATTTGAAAGACTTCAAATAGAAGGGCGAGGAGAAAACGGAATTTACTGCCGCTGTTCAGCTAAAGAATATAGAGTAATGGTGAACACAATGCGACTAACACTAAAAGTTTTGAGGCAGTGCTTTGCATAACAAGTTGACCAACACTTTGGGTAAAATGCCTCAGGTAGAAAATAAAGTGAAGTAGGCAGGACGAAATAAGTAAAAAGTAAAAAAGCAAACGCCTCAATTGCTTTATCCACTTCCTATAATTGATATTAAAATTTTGGTATTACGAGTATGATTTTAATTGGATCTTGAAAATAATTAAAAATTTTAATTCACTAATTACTCGAGCACGGCGGTCAGCGCGAGAGATAAGAGATCATATATGGTATAATAAATATACACCAGTTTCTATTAAATGACTGTTCGTAAAGATATCAGTCTTTCAGCAACCTCCGCTTGAATTCCACACCATCTGTTTTTGTGCATAATTTCATTTTCCATAGAGGAAACAGAGCTAATCCTTCTAACCAACAGACGTATCCCATTAGAAGTAGACATACAAGTACTCGATGCCACTTTATCGACAAAAAGAGTAGTCAATTACCTAAGAATGCAATTAGACAGGAGGCTAACTTACGGGGCGCACATAAATCAGGCTGCCACAAGAGCTGCCAAAGTAACCGGCATGTTAAGTAAGCTCATGGCAAATCTTGGAGGTCCAACGCAGCACAAGCTAAAACTTTTAATGGACACGACGAATTCGACTCCCTTATACGGATGCGAAATATGGGCAGATGCGCTAAGGGTCCAATGTCGGCGGAAAACTCTGCAATCTGTGCAACGCATCTGCGCTCTCAGAGTGGCTTCGTCATACAGAATAATATCTGAAGCAGCGGTGTTAGTTATCAGCGGAACCATCCCTATAGATGTAGTATTCTAACACAAGAGCGCAGACGGGGATGGGAGGCAAGAAACACAGGAATCCCAGTACCACGCTTCTCCGATATTAGAACTCAAACGCTCACACTTTGGCAGGCAAGATGGAACTCTGAACGGTACGGTAGATGAACAGCGAGACTAATGCCCGACCCAAAAAAAGTGGGTAGAAAGAAAGCACGGCGAGGTTTACTATTACCTCACACAGCTTTTGTCCGGATAAGGGTCCTTTCGCAAGTATTTGTGTCGAATGGGAAAAGTGAGCTTACCAAACTGCATATATGGGGATACTGAGTATGATGATGTGGAGCACACCTTCTTTAAATGCGAGAGGTGGAACATAGAGAGAACAGTTCTGTAACGAGCTATTGGTGTACGTGCACCTGAAGAAGTGATCGAGAAAATAATGATAGACGAAGAAAAATGGAATGCCGTCGCAAATTTCGTGGTGAATATTATCCGAAAAAGGAAGCGTGAAATGGAAAGTTATGCTGAAGAGCATTGAGTATAGGTTTCTCACAACAGGCAACCCTGGACGTAGGGTGAGTAAGTAAGTGAGTTTCTTAGGACGCCGTCTTGGCTCGCTACCTCGAAGCAATGCGGAAGCGGTCCCCGGGTGGAGGGAAAAATCCGAGAGAAGAGGAGGGATATTTTTAGTGGAATCACCACACACGTACTAGCGACGATTACTATATGGTGCGAAGGCATTTTTAACCCAGGTTAGGTTAGGTTAGGTTGGTATGGTTGCCCAAGAAATGAGCGCACTTGGATGAAAAACGGATTCGTCCTTTGTGATACCATTATGAAGGAGGTGAGGTGAGAGAGGAAGACCGATGGGATGCAGGGAGAGGGCGGAGAGTTAAGAGGGTGAGTTAGAGTGTATGGACTACGAACGATGACTGTGCTGCGTTTGCGTCAATCGCTTTTTGCTACTGATAAAATTTATCAGATTTCTAAAGAAGTAAGATCCAAGATGCTTAGATCTTATCCTCGCCAGAGCAGGGCAGCTGAGGAGTATATGCTGAGATGATTCCACCTCATCCTCCACACATCCATCGCAAAAGGGGCTTGAGGTAATTCCAAGCCTCACAGCATGCATTTCTCGCGCATAGTGACCTGTGAGAAAGCCCACGAGATTTGCCAGCTGATATTTTGTCAACCTCAGAAGCTCGCCCGAGCGACCCGGTCCACACGTGGCCAGAGGGATTCCGCGACCTTACAAGTTTGTGTACTTGCCCTTGTTGGCGCGATGCCCATCTTTCCAGGAGCAGACCGCAGGTAGTCAGGGGGATCCCAATTCTCTCCTTTCGTAGGGACCTCACATGTCCCTTGTCTGGCTAGCTCATCCGCCTCGCAATTTCCCACAATCTCGCTGTGACCAGAAACCCAGATGAGGCTAATGCCAAAGAATTCGAACGCAGTCGAAAGTGAGGTCAGGCATACCCTGACCAGTTTCGATTTAACCGTCACTGACCCGACAGTACGCATGTGAGCAGCCAATCAGCTGCCTCCCTGATTGCGGCTAGCTCTGCCTGGAACACACTACAGTGGCCCGCTAACCTGAGTTTGAATCTGATGGGGAGCTCCTCGCAGAAAACTGCTCCGCCAACCTTTTCTTCCAACTTCGATCCATCCGTAAACAAGTTCACCAGACCCTGTTCCCAAGTGTAGCCCCCGGTCCACTCTTCCTTTGATGGAATATGAGTAGAGAAGGTTCTGGTTGGACTAAGCGAGGGTATACACTGATCCGTTGACAGGGCGATGAACTCGAAGAGTCTAAGGATGCTTGAGTGCCCATAAGTGAGGTTGAGTTTATAGCCCGATCCCTCAGTCTGAATGCGGTACGTGTAGCGGCAATTCTGCCTGCGATGTCTACGGGTACCATATTTAACATTGCGTTGAGCGCCAGAGTAGGAGTCGTTCGAAGCGCCCCACTGATTCCAATGAGTGCCGACCTCTGAACTCTCTCCAGCTTCTTTACCAATGCCGTCCTCTCTAGTGAGTTCCACAACTCTAGGCAAAAGGCCTATCTTTTGTCAATTGCGCCCTTGTACCCATACAAGACGATTGTTGTCTTTCTCACTCTTTCCTCAATATTGGAATCCCAATACGTAAGCTTACTGTCAAGGATAATACCTAGGTACTTCACCTTTTCAGAAGGCATCAGAGGAACGCCCCCTAGTGAGCGGAAGTTGAGCTCCGGGTATTTTATATTTCCTCGTAAATAAGACGAGTTCCGTCTTAAGAGGATTCACCGACAGGCCGCAATCCGTTGCCCATCTAACAACTGCGTTCAGATATCCCTGCATCAAGTACAGAGTATCCACAAATTTTAACCCAACCTCACCGAGAAAAAAAAATCATTTCATTTTCCGAGTAGTTGCAGCGGCATCTCTTTAATAAATTAATATTTTTTGACACTTTTGCTGGGCCGAAAATACTTAAACAGACGAATATGACGGGTTAAAATATCCCAAAAATTAAGTATTTGCCATAAAACTCTACTTCAAGGCGCTGAATACACCAAAGCTTGAAATTCTACTTGAATGGCAGAAATAAGACAACACGGAAAATGTGTGCAGTATCTTGAATATGGCACAGCGACCTGTTTTACTTTAATTATTAATTAATTTAAATTTAATAAAAATAACTTAATTTTATTTTCCTTACCGCTTTCAAAATCCATTAGCGGTACCCCGCTACTTTTTTGTGTTGTACAGTGTAGTTAGAAACAAAGAAATTAAAAAATAGTATCAAAATTTTTCTTATGTTCAGTAACCGATACCGAAAACTTTTAGCGCTCAAAAAATTGTCTTACCCCATTGAGTCTGCACAGCAAGACTTGAGTTAGACCGACCAGACACAGGCCATGAGGCGTAACGAGGCGTGCAAGGAAAGCTGAGAGAAATGAGCAAAGAGCCAGCAATAGAAAATCACACGGATATAAAATCACAATGAACTTTTAGTTATGTGGGAGTTCCTAGCAAAAGCGCAATAAATTAATTCCTCTCCCCATAAGTGGCAAAGTCTTTACTTCAATTGCTGCACATTTTTCAATTTTAGCGCAAAAGCAGCCAGCGCCAGAAGGCATTCCCAAAATTGCTTACGAATTAAGAAACAAAAATTAAAAGAAAAGCGAAACAAAGCGAAGTGAAATATAATAATAAATAACTTGTAACAAATTCCCTCCAATACTTTTTCATCCTCACTGCTAATATTTAGTTTGCTTTCTAGTTAAGTGAATGCTTACATACATACTTACGTCTGTGTGGTTGTAAGTACAATAGTAAATTTAATACTTAATCTTCGTCAGTTGGTTAGTTTTTGAAGAATTTTTGTAGTCATTTGTGGCTAATGAATTTTTTATCCATTACTTTTATATTATCTGCTAAACGAAAAAATGGTAGGAAGGACAAGCACGAGTACAACTCTGAAAGTGCACTTCATTTACTGTTATGCATTTTTTATGAATTTCCTAGCTTTGCAGAAGAGGCGTTTCAAAAGTTGTAGCCACAATTTTCATAGCAATAATTTTGCACTGCTTAAACGCTTAAGTTGTATGTAACTCGTTGGCGGTTTGTGGGTCGACCTCTTCGCTGGTAAATACCATTCACAGCCATTGTTCTAGCAAAAGCCACGACAATGAGAGTTTAGCCAAGACTTTAGTAAAGTTTTGCGGTTTTCGTGATGCGAATTAGAAGGCAAATGGCTGCAGTTTATACACACATGCACATTCCTATTTGCACAGCGAACCCAGGAGTTCAATGAAGAAGTCTATTGATAATTGATCAGCTAGTGCGCTGGGGGTAGAAAGTCGGAAGAAACTTTTCTTATCAAGCATAACAAAAAATGTAACATAACAATATTAACGTGGCCTTTTTTCCAAATTTAATATGAACTTAAAGATAAAAAAACCAAATTATTAAATTCTCAAACTAAAACGATGATATATCATTTTAAAAATTCTGTACGAAAGTTTTCAACAAGCGATAAATCTGAAGATTATTATATTATTAAAAGTACCGGGAATGTTTAAATAAAACAAAACAGAATTAAATTTCAGACAAATTTATTTTATCTCCATTAAAAATTTGACCGGTCTGACGCAACAAAAATGCGCCAACGTTTAACCCAGTCCTCCATGCACACTTGTTTTTGTTTTTGGGTAGGAGGTTAAAATCAAAATGTCAGAAACATCATCAAAGGCGCCGTCGGACCAGTGGTATGTGGGGCATGCTCCCACTAACACTATAACATTCCTTCTCCTCGGCTGATTTCTACCCTGGGACCGCTGTAAACATTTCATCAAGGTGGAGCCGCGTTTATGTCTATTGACACAACCAGGTACCTGCGTCCAGGTCTTGTAGACGTATGGAGATCTTACGTCAGCGATGGTATCCACTCCCCCCACTGTTATCATACGTGATTCTGGAGGAAATGGAACATAAAAAAATTTGCGATAGCGCAGTATTTACGTACTATCGTCTTGTCTTCTGTCTGATATTATTGTGAGTGATTGACTCAAGTGTCTGTGTTTGTCGTCATTCTGTCCGGAAACAGTTCATCTCCATTTCGTAATTGCAACTGTAGCTGCTGTTGTTGGGTCTTGCGCTCTCATTCGATGAATTGGAGTCGTAGCGTAATTTTTCCAGCAAACGCTCGAACCGCCACAGATTTAGCACTGGACGAGCACATGTCCTGTACGATGTCATTAGGACTAGCTGAGTGTCCCAAAACCCTTTCAAGTATTGCACGTTCTCGTGCGAAGCGATCACAATGAAAAGCCACGTGTTCCGCGCTTTCGATTGCATTAGGACAGCTTGGGCAAAATGGGCTTTCTGCCAGCTGAAAGCGGTGGAGATATTCCATAAAGCAGCCATGACCGGTGAGTATCTGCGTAAGGTAATAATCAGTTTCACCATGCTTTTTTTACCCACTGCTCGAGATGTGATATTAACTTGTACGTCCAGCGCCCTTTAAGTGACTGTTCCCATCTTTTCTGCCACTCATACATAGATCGCTCTCGTTCGATGGCTTTTTCTGTTGCCGGTGGTTTAGCTCCTTGCTCGCTATAGAGGCGGCGAAGCTCTCTTGCGTGAATATCAACTGGCAATTTTCCGGCTACAACACATATTGGATCGTCTGATACCGCTCTATATGCACATGAAACCCGTAATGCACTCCACCTGTGTGTGCGCACCACTTCACGCATTTGAATGTTCTTTGCTTCTGCCCATACCGGTGCCGCGTAGAGTATAGTTGAGTCCACGACTGTTGATAATAATTTCCTTCTTTCCCCTTGTGGACCACCTATATTCGGTAGTATTTTTGTGAGAGCGCCCATTACCACTGCTGCTTTGTTATGAACTACTGCTGCCTGGTAGGCCATAAAAGGAATAACCTTCAGCTCCTTCGTCGTACTCCCTTTGATCTTCTCTATCGACTGATATCTCCTTTCACAAAGTGGTAACTTCAACTTGGGAAACAAAAAGAAGTCGCACGGGGCCATGCCTGGTGAATACGGTGCTTGCACGATTGTATTTACTTGTTGTTTGGTCAAATAATCCAGCACAATTTGCGCTCGGTGCGACAGCGCGTTATCATCATGCAAAATCCAAGAATTGATTGCCCACATTTCCGGCCGGCCAGCCAGACACTAATGATCCGATGGCGCTAAAAAGGGGCAGATATGTGTCTTACAGTCCTACGGTTCGCTTAAATTAAACATTCCCGGTACTTTTTGATCATAGGGTACTTCTTATGGGCGGCATACTCACTCAAATAAACCAATTTCCAGAAAATTTACGGCAATAGTTGGAATACTTGAATCTGTCATGTTTCAAATATAATATTTGAATTTAAAACTTCCCTGAGACATCCCTGCGCATTAGAAAGTTAAGCAGCAATGGTTTTGATTCCTTAGATTTTGAAACCGAGCTTCAGAGACCTATATTTTATATCTATTAGGTGCGCAACTATGTTCCCGCTGTTTGTCAATAGATGCCGTCAGCAGTGTGTGCTAGTCGATTCTAACATAAACTAAACGCGATAAACCAAGCTTAAATATATGGTAAACGAACTGTTTTGACTCATGAGTGATTTTGTTTTGGTATCATACACTTTTGGTTTCGTGAAAATGTCTAATTTTGTGCCTAATAATCGGAATTTGAGGGAAGTGTTGATTTTCCTCTTTCATTCGAAAAAATGGCAGCTGGAGCGAGCAACAAAAAGTTTATGGAGATGCTGCTTTAAGTGAAGCAACGTGCAGAGATTTGTTCCGTCGCTTCAAACATGGTAGTTTTAATGTTGACGACCGTGAAGGAAGCCCAAAAACCTTCGAAGACGCTGAATTGGAGGCACGGCTCAATGAAGATCCGTGTCAAACGCAAGAAGAGCTTGCTTCAGTGTTAGGAGTTACCCGACAATCCATTTCCAAGCGATTGCATGCTTTGGAAATGATTCAGAAACAGGGGACTTGGGTTCGTTATGAGTAAAACCAAGGGATGTTGAACGTCATTTTCTCGCCTGTAAACAACTGCTCCAGCGGCAAAAAAATAAGGGTTTTCTTCATCGCATCGTAACGGGTGATGAAAAATGGATTCATTACAGCAATCCAAAGGAAAGAGAGGCCTGGGGACTGCCCGGTCATGCTTCTACGTCGCCGCCTGGGCGAGATATTCGCGCTGCGAAGGTTATGCTATGTATTTGGTGGGACCAAGTTGGTGTTATTTATTATGAACTTTTAAAACCAAGTGAAACCATCTCTGGCGATCGGAATCGACTTCAATTAATGCAATTGAGCCGATCACTGCGCGAGAAGCAGCTGAGATGCATGAAAAATTGATTCTATAGCATGACAACGCTCGGCCTCACGTTGCCAAACCCGTTAAAACCTACCTGTAAACACTGAAATAGGAAATCCTACCCCACCCGCCATATTCTCCAGATATTGCGCCGTCCGATTATCTCCTGTTCGATCGATGGCTTATAGTCTAGCTGACCAGCAGTTCCATTCATATGAAGACATCAAAAAATGGCTTGATCCGTGGATAGCCTCAAAAGCTGAACAGTTTTACCGCGACGGTATACGAGATCTACCAGAAATATGGGAAAAAGTTGTGGCCAGCGATGGGCAAGACTTTCAATGATTCACTTGTAACCATTTTTTCAGAATAAAGTTGTATTTTCATCAAAAAAAACAGCGAGAATTTAGTTGCGCACCTAATAGAATTACGATTTATTACATTTATAATAAATTAAAGGCATGACGAGGGCTGCAGGGCCAACAGTTCGCTCTATATTTTAGTAACCAGATAATCAAACGAAAATCAGCCTGTTAATTGTTTTTAAACTGCACCTAGCATTTCGGTTTCTATCCACGTGTTGCTTATAAATAATTGAATTTCATTAATGAACAGAATTAAGAAAGAGCAAAAACAAATCACGACCTGATCAATACATTTTCCTTCCAGAATTTGCACAGTTGATTGCAAATTATCCAGTTGAGGACCTAATAAAATCGGACACGTATCTACCTTTGCCCAGCCTACAGTGACATATATGTAAGCTATACCTATGTATGAGAGCGTGTGTTTCAAAATTGTGGGGTCTCAAAATTACGCATATTGTGTCCTACATACGAAACCGAGTATGTATGAGACGTAGCAAGCGCGTCCTGTTGTGTTTATATTTTGTAGGTATTTTGGTTAGGCACGTATCAACCATTTGCGTGTGTGTATGTGCGTCCTCCTAATTGCAGTTCGCCACACTCGGACGCTTGTGTGTCGACTTTAAGCCGCTGCAGTGGTTATTACACTTTAGCCTGATAATCGCTTACGACATTGATAACTAATTGCCATGCAAATAAATTACCGAGCTAAGACATCACAGCATTAGCTTTGGGAATATTCACTTTTTGGTGATGCACTTAAGCAAATAGTTTGGTTGATTTATGAAAATACTTTTGAGATATTGGGTAGACTACGAAAGGAGGCTAATAAGTGAACAGATGTGCTCAGAGTGGGCTAAGTACTGGGATGCATCGGGTGAGCAGATATTACCCCATTGGTCATAATCGAAAGTGTGCGAGAAGCTTCACTGCCTACTGAGCTGCAAAGCCAATTATTTCTGGAAAACGAGGAGACATCTCGACGCATATTACGAAAATGGCTGCTAGAGAAACGGCAACTAAGGCCTTCTATGACTTTACTAGGAAATCTGCAGGCACCCAACTATCAAGGGTTTATGTAATGCAGGCAGTCAAATGATCTATTAGAACGACTTA